>JAGFPH010022999.1:0-12223 GCA_018207615.1 Philaenus spumarius
TTTTTCAAACCCTTTCTTAGTGAGCACCTATGGCCCTAGCGAAAGCTACATACCAAATTTCATTCCAATCCATTCGGTAGTTTTGAAGAAGTCGTTTTTTAATAACTTTGATCCCCAAACCCCCCCCTAAAATTTCGAATTTTTTCAAACCCTTTCTTAGTGAGCACCTATGGCCCTAGAGAAAGCTACATACTAAATTTCATTCCAATCCATTCGGTAGTTTTGAAGAAGTCGTTTTTTAATAAATGTGATCCCCCCAAACCTCCCCAAAAATTTCGAATTTTTTTAAACCCTTTCTTAGCGAGCACCTATGGAACTAGATGAAGCTACATACCAAATTTCATTTCAATCCATTCGGTAGTTTTGAAGAAGTCGTTTTTTAATAACTTTGATCCCCCCAAACCCCCCTAAAATTTCGAATTTTTTCAAACCCTTTCTTAGTGAGCGCCTATGGCCCTAGAGAAAGCTACATACCAAATTTAATTCCAATCCGTTCGGTAGTTTTGAAGAAGTCAGTTTTTAAAAACTTTGATCCCCCAAACCGACCCCCTAAAATGTCTATTTTTTTCAAACCCTTTCTTAGTGAGCACCTATGGCCCTAGAGGAAGCTACATACCAAATTTCATTCCAATCCGTTCGGTAGTTTTTGAGAAATCGTGATGAGTGAGTTAGTGGGTTTTGGCTTTTATATACAGAGTGTCCCGTAATTCTCTGGACAAAGGTATATAGCGTTATTGCTTAGGTCAAGACAAACACATTTCACTATAGGAACATGGGTCTCTGGTGCCTAGTTTTCCATCTGTCTGTCTGTATGTGTTTTTTACAAAAACATTCATAACTCCTTAACTATTTGAGCTACAGCATTGATATTCTCCAAAAATGTTCATCTTATAGGCCGGTATCTTTGTGCTAAATGTGAATGAAAGTTCTTAAACCGTTTCAAAATGGCAGCCTTTCAAAATTTTCAAACGGAAATAACGAAAACACTAGCGTTTTATCGAAAAAATGTCAAGAATAACTTTTTTTTTTTAATTTAATTCCCTATCGATTGGTTTTTTATTTGTTTTAATCGGTTGGAAAATAACAGACTTATGGCAAGATAAATAAAAAATTGCAAGATACATAAAAGTTAGTCCATTTTATGAAGTTTTCAATGATACCTTCTTTTTTAAGATTGGATAAAGAATTACAGATAAATTAGTTCTTTTGGTAATGCATGACCACTTTTCTCTATTTAAACAATGCTAATACTCCTTTTACATTGTTTAAATATCTGTTGCTAAGTAACATTACTTTTATTTTAAAATAAATAAAAACCAACAGTGATAATGTAAACATTTTTTGTAATTATTAAATACAATTGGACAATACCTTATGTCCCTTCTTTATTTACAATAAGGACTCCTTTATTTACAAAAACTGTTCAAAATGACGACCGTCGGTTGCATAATCTAAACCGATCAATCAAGGATCGTTGAACACGTCCAAAAACTGAACCATCTTCTTTATTATCGCGGCTGCTTCAACCACTCGAGCTACTAAGTCCATCTCACTTTCTACAGGTGAGCTATAAACTAATTGTTTCATTGTGCCCCAAAGGAAAAAGTCCAGAGGAGTGAGGTCGGGCGATCGAGCGGGCCACGGTGTCGGCCCTCCACGCCCAATCCAACTGTTTCGAAAAGTCAGATTTAAGTAATCGCGGACTATATTGCCATAGTGGGCTGGGTCTCCGTCGTGTTGAAACCACATATTTTCTCGGGCAAGAAGAGGAACATCTTCCATCAACTCCGGAAGAATGTATCTAAGGAACACTTAGTAGGTTGGTGAATCAAGCCGATTTGGTAAAATGTAGGGTCCAACAAGGAAGTTGCCTATAATACCCGCCCATACATTAATAGAAAACTTATCTTGATGCCCAGCTACAAAAATAGCATTTGGGTTTTCTTCTGCCCAGACATGACACGTTCGGTTGTTAAATATGCCTTCCCTACTGAAACTAGCTTCGTCAGTAAACAAAACGTTTTCAAGAAATAGAGGGTTGTTTATGTCTTTTTCCAAAAACCAGCGAGCGCAGATCACCCTTCTGGGAAAATCGTCTTCTGGTTTCAAGGCCTGTACTTTTTGGGGACTATACTGGTAAAGTTTCTCTCCTTTCAAAACTCTCCACACAGTGTTCTTACTACAACCAAGTTCTTGCCCTACCACTCTAACACTTACCGACAGATCCGTTTCGAACAGATCAAGAACGAGTTCCTCGAATTCAACATCACGAACTGATCTGTCACGTCCAGTGTCACTCATATTTACCTTAAAGGTTCCCGTTTCCTTCAATCTGTTGTGCACAGCACGGAATGTCTTATGGTTAAGACATTGCCTGTCCGGAAAGCGTTCTGCATACAATCTCGCCGCTCCTCTTGCATTGCCACGAGCCATTCCAAAAAAATAGTGCATATCACAGTACTCCTCTGATGTGTAAGTATTCATTTTGCTCACATGCAGTACAAAACTGTCAACTTAATAACATAAAAACACAATAAATAATGACTAACTAGGTTTACTGTTGTAAGAATAGTAAGCAACTAGTAAAGACTTGCAGTAATGTTCAGACAACAATGCTTTTATAAATGGCAACAACAAATGATTCAATCAGCTGTTTATGTAATAAAAACAGCTGATTGACATATGACAGATGATTGTAAAGTTATTGAAAGATTCCATTTCACTTAGGAAGCGAAATGAAGTAATAATACATAATAAAACACCTGACAATAATTGCAAAATTTTTCAAGAATACTTTATTTTGAAAATTAATAACCAAAGCTTTTGGTACTTTATTGTATTTTGTTAATTGCCGTCCAACTATTAATTGGTGTTGTATTGCCGTCCGATCCAGTACATCGCCCCCAAAAGTGGCATGCACTGTTTGGCGAAAAATGCCATAAGTCTGTTATTTTCCAACCGATAAAAACTAATAAAAAACCAATCGATAGGGAATTAAATTTTCTAAAAAAAGTTATTCTTGACATTTTTTTGATAAAGCGCTAGTTTTTTCGTTATTTCCGTTTGAAAATTTTGAATGGCCGCCATTTTGAAACGGTTTGAGAATTTTTCATTCACATTTGGCACAAAGATAGCGGCCTATAAGATGAACATTTTTGGAGAATCTCAATGCTGTATCTCAAATCGTTAAGGAGTTATGAATGTTTTTGTAAAAAACACATACAGACAGACAGACGGAAAACTAGGCACCAGAGACCCATGTTCCTATAGTGAAATGTGTTTGTCTTGACCTAAGCAATAACGCTATATACCTTTGTACAGAGAGTTACGGGACACCCTGTATATAGATAAATACCTTAAGGCTAAACATCCCAGGATTAGGTCCAAATTCTGCCACCATGGCGCAGCACCAAAATGGAGCCATTTTGTATTGGTGTTTATTGGTGGAATTTTCGTCCGATGTTCATTTGCAAAACTGATTTGTGAACGGAATAAGATTAGAATTCACGCCAATGAAGCTAAATTTTAATTAAGTTGCTGGTTTAAAAAATAATAATAAAATAATTGTGTTACAAAACGAAAAATGCAAATCGCAGGTAGTCATTTTGAAGACAATAATTTTTAATTAATTTTACACTTTTAATTTTTAAAATCGCCTGGCTGGTTTAGTCGGTATCGTTGTTTATACATTTACAGTAATGAGAACAAACGCGAGAGTGACACGAAGCAGGTGCAGTGCCGCTGTGACTCCTCGCACCACCTATCCCCCCACCACGCGTCTCAGATGTTGCCATCGATGTATAAACACACTGGATCGCTGGCTGCATGTATTGAATACGGTCCGGCTGGCCTAGCCGCTTCCCCCACCACTGGAGGGACAGCAACAACACGTGAAGCATTCAAAGTTAATGCAACGCTCACAAATGTTTTAATTTATTTTGCTCAGCTTCAACAACGGCACCAAACATTATTTATAAAATAATCATTTTAATTTCTAAACAATATTTAATTGTTATACAGTATGTAACACTTATTTTTATAGTAAACTAGTGAACCCAGCAATGCTTCGCTACCTATTGCTTGATTTAATTTAAAAGTTAGTAAAGTTATTCCATTGACTTAAGTGATCGAATTGCAAAATGATTTTTATGCCACAAGAATATACTACACAAATTTAGATCTATAGTTTGTAAACCTTTATCGATAATACAGTAAACCTTTTGTTTGTTTTTACCTAATCTAAAAAAACTGATAGTTGTGATAAATTGTAAAAAACCTGATTCTAAATTAGCCCAATTGGTTGGAAATAAACGTGTTTTGGTTCATTGTAGGCCTAACCTAAAATTATGTTCAGTTTTTTATGCAAATCAGTTGTTTTATATATAATATGTAACAACCAATGTTTGAATTGAATTAAAATATAGTAAGCAATTTTAGTTGATTTTTGTTTTTATTTTAAGTTGGTCAATTTAACCTAAAAAGCTGTTGGTTTTGAAAAATAATAAACTGATTACAAATTTGCTAGTAAAGTTGCTATGGTAATGAATGTAAACAAACATGTGTTACTAAGCATTTTATACGAACAGCTGATTTTGTGCGCTATGGTCTTGAGTCCATACAAAAGAGGCTGTTTAGTTTTTTCTAAATTTGAAACTTTTTCGGAAAACTTTTCAAATTTGTTTTTATATGATAATCTAGTTCGGACTATTATGAACATTTTAAAATAAAAAAATAGCCAAATTGGTCCAGCCGTTCTCAAGTGATGCGCTTACAAAGGAACAGCAATTAATTCATTTTTATTATATAGATTAACAGTTTGTGTTTAAACTATTATTATTGTTGTTGGATAAGGATAAGGAAAAGTTTAAGGGAAAATAAACTGAACCAAAACCATAATGAAAAACATGATCTGTATTAGCATTTTAAACTGCATTTAATTTACATAAAAGTATACCTAGGTATACATTACACTTTAAACATTGTTAAATAAAACAAGTTTAGTAAGTTTTTGACGCACTCCAAGCTTTGTAAAATGTAGCTTGCGATGTTTTGAAATGTTACAAAATTCCGTTAAAATGTATAATAATTTTATTTACTACTAGGAACTCGACCTCTGATCGCTTCGCTCGCCAAACCCTGTACAATGTACAAACGAGCCAAAGATTAACGAGATTCATTAGCGAATTTTCCAACTGCGAGCGAAGCGAAGCGTCCAGGGGCAGAGCCCCTAGTTTTTAGTAACGAAAGGAAAAAGTTCAACTTTAGGCCTATATAAAAAGTAGTAAACATTTATTGTAATTTTTTTCATAAATGTAAAAAAGTTTCGTAATTTAGTTCTAAAATAGAACTGTATAAAAGTATTGATCAATCTCAAATTTCTTATTTTGAAAACACCAGTTTTTATGTTCCTACTACAAGACTGCTAACAAAACTAGGCCTGTTTTGAATAGTAATTTAGGAATACTATTTCCTCTGCCCAAAAATGACATATTATTATAAAAAAGTGTAGAGGATAAATCAAAGAATTGAACTGTATATAACAACAACAACGTGTATCACTGTCCATCTATCACGCTGCCCACCGCGGGTCTATCCCGCCAGTGGAGGGGGAAGCTCCACGCCGGCCGACTCGTTTCTCGAACCTTTCAGACTACTCAGCGCGCAATCCAGTGTGTTTATACATCGATGGATGTTGCTTGTATACAGTTGGATGACGGTTTCCCGCGTTTCCATCCATGTGCTCTCCCGAGATTCTTATTTGTTGTACTATTGCGTCGTCTTGTAATTATTGTTATTGAGAACGTTATTTCGTTTAACATTTGTTTTCTCAATGGATCGCCGAGGAACAACAAAATCTAAAAAGCAACTTCGGCTTTCAACGAAGGCTAACTATATCTTAGTTAGCCTAAAATATAGAAAAAAGGAGTGTAACGGGTGTTACTGAAAATGGATAGTGAAGTTGAACTTCATGTAAATGTTCTTAAAACTCTGTGAATTTTAAAACTGTAAAATTTTGAAAAACATATACGTTATTCCACAGTAAATGTATGTAATGGAACTGTAATTCAAATTGATATTGGCATTCAATTTTTTTAAACGTAAAATTAAATCTTGTGTAACGGGTGTTAAAATTTAAATGTAACGGGTGTTATGCTGTTGCTAAAATTAAGATTTTTAACATATATTATATAATAATAAGGTGTCAAATAACAACAAGAAGTATAATTGAGGTTTCTTTGATCACTATAAGAATTAAAAACTTATATTTCTTAAAAAAAACTTATGTTTAACAAATATATATACTTAATACATTACATGGATATAGTTCAGTACTTTTTATATCATGCCTTAGGGCCTATTATGAATTAGACTTACTAAAGATCAGTCTTATATATGCCCCTATCAAGAATTAATAGAATAGGCCTAAAACTTTAAATAAAAACAAAATAATCGCTAAATCAAATTCTAGAATTAACAATTTGGAACTTCATAAGCTCATTCATTTTTCAAAAATATCAACTGCTAGCGGAAACTCGTAAAGAATTGTAAAATGTCCTTTGGGCTACTATAGGTCGTTGTAATTTGCCAAAAATATTCTTAAATTTGTCATCTCTCAGAATATATCCCAGCGAAATCTGAGATATTGATGATAATTGCGCTTCTTATTTTTCTCCCTACATTTTTACTTTCTCACTATACTATAGTATAGAGAAAGTATAGTGATCGCAAAAAAAATCGATGTTGAGATTTTTGTGGAAATATCCGTTTTGGGACATCCTGAGTACAAAAAAGTGGTTTTTACAAAATGTCTGTCTGTATGTCTGTATGTATGTCTGTATATCTGTATGTATGTCTGTATGTATGTATGTCTGTATGTATGTAGGGTCTATGTCTGTATGTATACAAAGCTAGAGAGAAAACTATTCAATCGATTTCAACCAAATTTGCACCAGACATGTCCAGTACGCCTGTATAGATGCACAACAAAGGGTTTTGAACAATTTTGAAAAACAACCCCCTTTTTGGCCAAAAAACCTCCAAAAATCAGTTATTATTTTTTTATAAAAAAACGGCTCTAACGATTTTGATAAAATTTGGCTTATTTGTAGCCTTTAATGTGCCCTACCATATACAAAAACCCGCATCTTTCTAAAAATTATCGTTTAGCTAATAATAATAATAATAACTGATTTTTGGGGGTTTTTTTGACCATAAAGAGGGTTGTTTTTCAAAATTTTTCAAAACCTTTTTACGTGCATCTATAAAGACCTAATTGACTTGTTTGGTGCAAATTTGTTCGAAATCGATCCAATAGTTTTCTCTCTAGCTAATAATAATAATATTTATTAGTTAGGCTAATCGCCTACTTCAATAAAAGTATACAAAGCTAGAGAGAACGCCTGTATAGATGCACGAAAAAGGGTTTTGAACAATTTTGAAAAACAACACCCTTTTTCTCCAAAAAAACCCCAAAAAATCAGTCATTATTTTTTTATAAAAAAACGGCTTTAACGATTTTGATAAAATTTGGCTTATTTGTAGCCTTTAATGTGCCCTACCATATACAAAAACCCGCATCTTTCTAAAAATTCTCGTTTAGCTAATAATAATAATAATAACAGATTTTTGGTGTTTTTTTGGCCATAAAGCGGGTTGTTTTTTAAAAAATTTCAAAACCTTTTTACGTGCATCTATAAAAACCTAATTGACGTGTTTGGTGCAAATTTTTACGAAATCGATCGAATAGTTTTCGCTCTAGATAATAATAATAATATTTATTAGTTAATATCCAACTTATAGTATACCCTTCCTATCACGTTCACCGTCGACTATAAAATAAACAGAGACACGACAATGAATGTGTTTTACAGAATAAAGGGTTTATTGGCTTATAACATACAAATTAGGTTACTGTAGTTACATTAGTTTTTTTTTTTTTAATCTCGGGGTTAATGTTTTGGTTACCGGCTAGCTTAAACTGTTATAACAAAGTACAATTGATTCTTCAAAAAAGTCATTAACAATTCATAATGTTCGATTCTTAAATACTAAAACAATATTAACATTAAAATTGATGATTATTTATAAACTTAGGCCTAATGAAAGTGAATGATTATTATGGGATGATTAAAGGTTGAATTGATGGATGATTACAATTTGGACTTAAACTAAAAGGTTATATTAAATTTAAAAGCTTGTCTTTGGTTGAATTTATATCTTAAGATTGAGGAGGTGGATGGATATTTGGTCAGTTGACTATTTGGAGATTTTCAATGTGAAATGGTGCTTGAAGGTAATACATGTGAAGCGATGCCAGAATTATTCAAAGTTGCACTCACCAAATTGAATGAAGGTTCATAATAATAACGAAATGTAAAATATCAATAATTACCAGTGTGTTGATTCAATTATTATAATACATTACTGGATATTGTGTACTTGCAGGTTGATGGTAATGAAATGGTTTATTCTCAATTCAGCACAGTAAACTTGACTCTGCTTCCCACCTAACCATTTTTATTTTTTCTTCCTCCTTGCCCCTTTCTTCTTCCTCTCTCCTCAACCAATGCTTCCTCTTCTCTTTTCCATTTGGATTGGCCTAAATCTTAAGCCTATATGATTTTACAATTATTATGAATGATTTTATATTAAGGTATGGAATGGGATATGAAGTTAATGGGGTATGTGATTTATATTGGTGCTATCAGGGATTGGTGGTTTATGAGATGATCCCTGAAATGATGTGACTACTGTTTACTTTGTATATTCGAATTTTGTATCATTACAATTGCCCCCTTTTGATTTTAGAAAATATGTATTTTTCTGAAATCAAAAGTAAAGATGTCGAAATTCGAAGGTTCCCTCCCCTCAAATGGAACTTGGTGTTGTTTTGGTGTTTGATTGTTTATGTGTTCAGGGTTTTGTATCTCTTGAGGATTGTTGTGTGGTATATGCCCGTATGCGTTAGTCAGATCTATTGTTGATATCGCAACTTGCTAATAGTTCGTTTACGCTGAGGTTGTGGTCGAAGTCAGGAATGATGAGGGAGTTTAACTTTCTCGCGTCGAGACATAGTCTTAATTCTCCACTTTTCTTTACAACCACTAGTATTGGATTGACATAGGGGCTGCTGCACCTTTCAATCACTCCCATTCTTTCCATTTCAGTTATTTTGTCATCTACAGCCGTCATGTACTGTATCGGGATGGGGTAGTTTCTTCGTATGTAAGGTGTGTCGGTGTTCAATTTAATGCTATGTATGTATTTATTATTTAATCCTGGTGTCTCAGCGAATACATCTTTGTACTCCCTGATTAGTCTGATGAGTTGTGCTTTCTGTGTTTCGTTTAGCAGTGTGTTCGTGTCTATCGTGTCCTCTATGTTATGTGAACTTAGGTGTTGCTGTGTAAAGCATGGTTTCAGTGTGTTTACCCGGATCGGAATGTCTTCATCGTTTCTGATGTTTGTGTCGGTGCGTTCGTATTTTGTGTCGAATGTGATTGTGTCACGGGTGTCTTTATGCTGTAGTGTTACGGTTTTGTTGGTAAAGTTGATTTGTGTGTTGAGGGTGTTCATTAGGTCTGTGCCTAGTATAGCGTTCTTGGCTAGCTTTGGTACGATGAGGAATTGTGCGTGTATTGTTATGTCTCTAAATGTTATGGGTAACAGTATTAATTGTGTAATCTTCTGTGTTCGTTGACCGTTGGCGGTAATGAGTGATAAGTTTGTAATTGGTATCATTGGGTGTTTGTGTAATTGTTCGCGATGTAAATGAAACCAATTGGATGTGAGACATGTGACTTCGCAACCAGTATCGAACAACATTTCTACGCCAATCTCTCCAATTTTCACCCGGACTTCAGGACAGAGGTGAGTTGTGTGTTTTGTGTTTTTTAACGATTCTTGGTGACTTTCTTCTACTAAGAAATCTCTATCGCATAACAAATTATATAAATTCTTTGGTGATTCAATATTTTGTTCATTGTCGTTTGTGTGTATTTCGTGTGAAGTGTTGGGATGTATTTCTGTACGGGTGTTTTCATTTAGTCCTGTCTCCATGTGATCATTGTGGGGATTATTGTTTGGTGTTCCTCTCAACGGGCTATGCTCTTGTTGCCTACTTTCCGATGGTGTTTTCACTGAGAAATGTCTGGAGTGATTAACTTTGTTTCCTGTGTAGGCGGTTGTGCGATGTTTCTCAGTGTGTATTAGTTTAAATGGTTCTGTTGGTGTGTCTGAGGTGGGCTTTGTGTACTCAACATTTGGCACTGACGATCGTGATTCCTGGTATGGTTGTTCTGTTCGTATACGAACCTATTGCCATTAGGCCTATATGTGGTGTGTGGTTGTGATATGTGAGGTTGGTGTTGTCTGGGGTAACGTGGTTGCTCCTTGTTACTATTTTGCATCTGGTGCGGTTCATTAGGAAATGTGTGGGGTAATGTGGTGTTGTGCCATTCGTCTCGTGGTGGAGTATCTAATAGTGTTCTACGCGGAAATGAAACTTTTGAGTTTTGCTGTGGTGAATAAATATCTTTTTGTTTGTTGTGTTGTCCATTATAATGTGTGTTGTGTGTTGTGTATAATTTGTTGTTATCGTTATCTAATTCTGTGAGGAATGTTTGCATAGTGGTTATTGTTTTTATACCTTGTATTCTTTGTGCGTGTCTTACGGTGTCGTCAAAATGGTTTGTTAAAATTCTAATTATGTCCTCCTCGTGTATCAATCCATTTATTTTTCGTAGAATATTTGCTTTTTCAACGAAATAGTCACAGCGGTTTAGCTGTCCGTGTGGGTTGTATTTTTCATTTTCTAAGCGTCGTTTAATATCACGCTGAATTGTCTCATTCCAATATTTTTCCTTAAATAATCTTTTAAACGCCTCCATGTCACCTATTTCGTTTTGAACTAGCCTAAACCATTGGTATGCCTGGCTATGTAGGCTACTGTCAAGTATGTCTAAGAATGTAGTATTTGAATTAAGTCCTGAACTAGGCCCTTGATTATGTGTTACTTTATTTATGTATTTGCTGACATTGTCTAAGTAGTCTGCAGCCTCTATAACGTTGCCATAGAAATGTGGTAGTTTAGGGTTATATGTTTCATTGTTATTGCCTGAACAAGTGACAAAGATTTGTTGGGGATTCAAATTAGTGTTTTGGTAACTTTTAAAATCATCCTGTATTGCCTTTACCTGTTGTGCGAGTGAATTAACAGATGCGGTGTGAAATTGTGATTGTGTGCCCAACGTATCCTGCAAGGCTTGTTGGTTTGCATGGCATTTATTATTAAATTCGTTGCTTACGCGATTTATTTCAGTGTCAAGTTTATTATTAATTTTCGTTTCAAGTGTAATTATATTTTGATCAGCGCTTGTGATGTGTTGTTTTAGGTTATTTGTTAGGTCTTTTATTTCGAGGCTGTGTTTAATGTTGCTGTCGTAAATCTCGCTAATACGGGATTCCACATCTGATAACCGTGAAGTCAGCTGATTACTTAATGAATCGTGCTTTAACGTGAGATTCGTTATTTTAGATTCTATATCGTTCTTAAACGTTGTTAGCTGAGATGTCATATTATCTTGCAATGTTTGAATTTGTGTGTCAAATTTATTGTTCAATTGCGAGTTTTGTGTACTTATAGAATGTAGTAAGCTTTGAATTTCATTCCACGGGTTGCACATTCCTTGAGATTCGATTGCAGTCGTTCCGTGTTGACTCTGGCTGGAGCCGCCATCTTTAGATGACACGATTGGGTTTTGAGTTGGAACTGGAACGAGCGGAACATCTAGCCTACACGCTAAAGTTGGAATTTCGTCATTATTGTGCAGTGTATTTGAATCTACTGAGTTTAATAATTCTGGTGTAGTGTTTGTTTCGGTATTGTGTTTTGATATATTAATTGTGGTGTCGTGAGTAGTGTCTGAATTTAAGTTAGATTGTGCATTCAGTTGTAAGGCTTCGTTATTTTCCGTTGCTATAGGCAACGGATGTGTGTTGCTAAGAGACGTGACTGTTGATTCTGTCGTCATAGAAATGTCGTATTTAGGATTAGCTTTCGGGTTCTTTCTTAAATTGTGCTGTTTGTCCGCCATTATTTTTTTTTTTATTTAACTAGGCCTACTTATAATAATTCTGTGGTGTTCTAATTCGGCCCTCAAGTTGGTGCGCCAATTTTATAGTATACCCTTCCTATCACGTTCACCGTCGACTATAAAATAAA
>JAGFPH010023001.1:0-12221 GCA_018207615.1 Philaenus spumarius
AAATGTGATGATACTTCAACGCATCAACACTTAATCTCATTTTATTGAACCAACCACCTTCCTGAGAGATTTGACTGTGTGAGGCAGAGTGATTCTATAAGCGTTGTGTTTTTCCTTTCAAGCCCTAAAAATGTTGCATGAAATGTTTGATTCCATTTCAAAAACCTGTTCAACAACGCCAAAATCAGTAGGGTATAAAAAAAAATGTTTTCCCTATATTTCCCATGTATTTAGAGGTACTGTGAATTATTAGGAAAGATGAGCTATTGCAGTGATGGTATATGGTGATACTTAAGGTCGGGAGTAGTATCTGAGCACCAATCATGGACCCAGGACACATTACAATTTTTATATATATATATATATTTGTTCACACTTTAACGGCTGCATTTTAAGTCTAATTTGGTTAAAATTTATTACACATGTTGGTTGTTTAAGTTGCTCAAATGAGTTCTTTACCAAATAAAATCCAACTACTGGAAGCATGTTATGTTTTTTGACCGGAAGTAGGCCTAATTATTTTTTTTACATTTTTCGTACTAGAATAAAATTTTGATTGGGGTTTTATCTAAAAAAATATATGTAGGATATTATTATGCCCATTTGGTTTGATTACACGACCTTAAAGCTCGCTTGGTTTCCACAAAATCGATCAAAACATGGAATACCATTTAAGTACCCTGTTCTAATCGACGTCGAGGCCTCTTCTGATCTGAGGCTTACGTTCGAGCGAAGCGAAGCAATCCATAACACTAGGCCGCAAGGTCGAGGTGCAAACTCGCAAAACAAGTTTTTCCGCTGTGAGTGGAACGAATCGAGGCGTGAGTCGGAGCCGGAGGCTTGGTAGCAACAAGTTCTACTAATATATTTCGTGTACACAAGCAGCTATTCAGCGCCCTCTTGTGTAAACCAATTCCCAAATCGTCGGTTGAAACCCTAAAATATACAACCTAATTTTGGAAATTCACTCGACTCACATCAGCAGTTCAGCTTGTGCGTTCAAATTATTTTCAATTTTTTATAAGTCCCAGTAAAATTTATGAGCAGTAGTCAAATAAATGAACTGCAAGTCTGTGACAAACTTATGGATAGACATGATAAAACTAAAAGGGTCTTAGTAACTATTGAAGCATAATCAGAAAGAAGAACAAGTATGATTTCTATACAGATATGTTGTAGCCTGCTCTTATAAATGATTACAGTGACAGATTTATATTTTAAATAGTTTAAGTGTTTTATGCAATTACTTTCTATTATTAGCCTGAACTAATACTTATAATAAGCAACAGATAACATAGTGCTCATAATAAGCATTCGATTGAAGACCTTTACATTGGGTTTTCTATAAAATTATAAGACGGAATGAAGTTAAAGCCTGATATTGGTACTTTCATGAAGAACATAACTCTCTCCATAGTATTAATTTTATTTCAAAGATAAAAATTTTACTCTTAAGAGGGTCCGGCCAGTCCTATCTCCACAATGTTGAATTTGACATTTTTATGTACATCTTTCTCAGCCATAATAGATAGAGATCTGAAATTTTTCAATATGTCCTACTACTTTAGGCAAAACCTTTTTAGATTATAAAATTGTAATTATATAAAATTTGGAAGATGAAACCTACCAATGAACAATTAAAATTTGAACATAAACAATATGTAAAAATTTTAGGTAAGGTGATAGCTAAAGTCAAGGTAAAATATGATGAAAATTTAATTGAAAAAAATAGCTAAAATAATAAAAAGTTATGGAGTATTATAAATCAAAAACTGGGCAAAATTTGAAAAAGAATGATGCAATTGATTATTTGATTGACGATACAAATGTTAGAATAGATAAACCTGAAAGTATTGCTGGATATTTAAATAAATATTTTTGTGAGGTTGGAGTAAACCTAAGTAATAAAATATGTGCAATGTCTAATAACAAGTGAAAGATGCCATTGTTGAATGAAAATAGCATTTTTTTATACCCAACTACAAAGGATGAAGTAAGAATCATAATTGATAATTTAAAAGATAAAGCCTGAGGGGTTGATGACATACATGCGAGAGTAATTAAAAATATTTGTGAAAATATAGCTGAACCTTTAACATATATCTTTAATTTATGTGTTGAATTATCAGTATGGCCTGATGTACTTAAAAAGGCTGAAATTGTTCCAATTTTTAAAGCAAATGATAAAAGTATGGCAAAAAATTATAGGCCTATATCTCTTATTTCGAATATTGCAAAGATTTTTGAGAAATTAATTTATGAAAGAACTTTTGAATTTAAAAAAAAACACAAAATACTGTCTAAAAAACAATTTGGTTTTATAAAAGGATTAGGAACAAAAGATGCCTTGAATTATTACCAATGTGATATATCAATGTTTAGATAAAAGTAAACCAGTTATTGTAACATTTCTAGATTTAGCGAAGGCATTTGATACAATGGATCATAGGATTTTGTTGGATAAACTTTACTGTTATGGAATAAGAAGTAGTGCACTGAATTTGTTATCGAGTTATTTATCAAACAGACAACATAGAGTTAAGTTAAGCAATAACGTATTAAGTGATTATAAAGAAATTAAAATTGGTGTACCGCAAGGGTCAATTTTAGGACCACTACTTTTTGTTATATATGTGAATGACCTTCTTGATGAAGTTAATAGTGGTGATATTGTATCTTATGCTGATGATACTGCTGTTATAACTGAAGGAAAAACATGGCTTGAATCTAAATAATATGACTGAAATATTGGAAAAAATAGATCTATGGTTAGAGGCCAATAAATTGACTTTGAACATTGATAAAACAGTTTTATGTCACTTTTGGTAACTACTGCGGCAGCGTTCCTGTGGATATGGAAATAACAATTAGAAATAAAATGCTAAATAGAGTTGAAAGTTGTAGATACTTGGGAGTAATAATTGACTATAATATGAAATGGAATAAGCATATTGAATGTATAATAAAAAAACCAAATATCTTACTAATGTTTTTTATAAATTATCTAAGTTTGTGGAAGTCAATACCCTTATGGTGATTTACTATGCTCTTTCAGAGTGCTATAAGTTATGGGATAATTGCTTGGGGTGGAGCATACTCTAATAATTTAAATCTCTTGCAACAACTAAAGAATAACATTTTTAAAATAATAAAGAGGAATGTTTTTGAAATAAACAATTGTCCTTTAAACTTGGAACAATTATTTTGTTTGGAATCAATGGTATATCACTATAATGAACTTAAATGTAAATATGAAATTTCAACAAGTTGAACTAGAAATAAAAGTATTGTCTTACCAAAAATTTGTAAAACAATTGGCAATAAGAATGGTTATATTGTTGCTGTTAAATTGTTCAATAGATTACCTAATGAATATAAAAAATTAGCAACGAATAGAAATAATAAACTTGTTAAGAATAAGTTTAAAAAATGGATACGAGAAAATGTATAATTTTAATATTAAATTGAATTATTATTATACCTATGTATTAATTATTTAGTTATTGTTTGATTTTTATTGGAATCTGATTTAAGATTTCTATTTTTATTAGCAAACATATTTATATTGTTATCTCCTACATTTTGCACGCTTGATATATTTTATATTCTTAGTTTATAGCTTAATTAGCATGTAATATGCCAGTTTAATACGCACAGGTATTTTCATACCTCTGTAGATATTACTACTGCATAATAAAGTACATATGTAATATTCTTACTGGTTCAAATAAATAAAAATAGTTAAGTAGAGTTTTCAAGTTAAATTCAAGTGTTTCTTTTAAATTACACGAAGAATGACTTGGTTTACTTGCCATGTTTAATGTTTAACAGTTGACGTCAAGGACTACGAACATAAATAAAAAAGGCACAGTGACTCGGTAAAGTAACTCTACACTCACGGAACAAAGATTTACAATAAATTTGCAATAAACGCACACAGTTTATCAAAGTCCCTAGAGTAAACACTGAACTTATGACTAGACTGTCTAGTGCTCAGTGCAGTGATTCATAAATATGTTTGAAACGCGGGAGAGAGAGGGGTAGGTAATGTCTCGGCGCTATGAGTCATCGAAAGAAATTCATTTCCTTTCTGACTTTCACTGAACCTGTTCACAAGCCAATCAACGCTGTATAGAGCTGACATTAGCAGATGTCCCCGCACAATATTTACCAACTAACAAATCAATACGTGATATTATTTATGAAATCCGCCTATTCCGAATTCCCGCTAAACAGTGTCCGGTCAAAATTAGTTCGGATTAGCAGGACTCTACTGTATAAGCGTTTTCAAATGCCGCAAATGTTTCTGGTACAAAACGAAACATGCACCATAGAAATATTTTTACTCATGTTTCTCTCCATATTTCCACCTCTTATTATATATAAAATAAAACAAAAAAGAAAACTTAACATTATAATACAAATTTAAAAAAACTTTTTTACTGGCCTGACCCCCTTAAAAATTGTTCCACCCCAAACATTATTTTATCTCCGAATTGGAAGGTCACATATGTTTTACAGAAAAACATTTAGTGTTTAACCTTTCGGCAGATGCACTTTCAACAGTCACACGAGTAGGAGTGTTGTACATTTTACAACACTTCTTAAAACCATTAATTATTGATACATTTTTAACTTCATTCCTTCATGAAGCTTGAATTGCTTTATTTATTAGTAAATCCCTAAAATTCGGAGTAACATTGTAATTTTATTATAAATTCAAAAAAGATAGCAAGTAAAATGCTAGATGTAGAAAAAACGCAAACGATTATGTGTACAATTTTTTTTTTTAAATTGTTAGAATTAAAATAGTTTTAGTTTAATATAATTAGTGGTTAAAATACATTTATATATACTCAGGCATTATATATTCTTGATTTTCGCTGCACTCCAAGCAATCCATACGCTGTATCCCATGTTTCTTACACTAACGTTTGAAACACTAACGTGTGTCACACATCATAGAAGCTGACAGGTTTCTTTTTTACGAGGTGAATCATTAGAAGTCAAATCTGCTTCATCACGTCCTTCCCAGTAGAACACGTGAATGTACTTAGGCAATGACTTGATTTGAGCTCTCTAGTTGTCAGCCTTGTTTTATTAGAGTCATAGCCAAAATTTTGGTTAAAGACTCACCTCCTTGATGGATTCTGAGAAACTACGAATGAAAGGAGAACTCTTGCATTTATACTTGTGAGATTCAAAAGGACATAGAACACTCTTACACAGGGCACGGATTAAGCGGCACACACAAATCTACAACACCTTTTGTCAGATTATAATCTAGCATAATCTCTCTGGTCGTTAGTATCTGCATCAACGGCCTTATTAATACGTATTGACGGCACTAAGATCACTGCCTTGGAATATGTGACACCATAATTTTGTCACCCTGAAAACCAAACTCCGAACTATCGACTTCATGAGCTTTGTTTTTTTCGAAAGGATGCAGGTATTTGTGCCTTATTCTTCTGCAATGTCCCTATCGTAGTCGGTATTCTGGTTGGCAAATATTGATTGAATTTTTTAATTGGAATGAGAAGCTTTTTTACTATCTCAATAAGGACCAAGTGGTTGCTTGCCACAGTATACCTATAGGTCCACTATTGTAAAGGGATTTGTATCCAGTAATGCAAACATTTTAAGACTATATATTGGCCGGTCAATGTACTGTACAAAATGACACCGACTTCTAAAAGTGTTTAACATTTCATAAATAGTAACTAGTTCACTAGTGTTATAATATCAATTCAGATCCTTAATGTAGACCAAACTGCAACAAGTTTATCTACTTTGCATCAGTCATTTCTGGTGTCCAGATCATTAAACCTCATGCAATGGAGCAAAAACCAAAAATGTTTATAACTTTTTGTAGCCCTTACCGTCTACTCCAGTGTGTGTAAGTATGGTTCCATTTTCTTAGACCTAACAAATATAGGGGATCCAGTAAAGTCATATAATTAGCTCGACGAAGTCTGTAAACAATCCCTTTCTGTCTAAAGTCTGTATGGAATACGATCAGTATACAAGCTAATATATTTTACAGTGTCGACTATCACATTTAGATCAATTAATTGTAAAAGTGCTTCAATTTCATTTCTCATCACTCAAGCTTTAGGCTTTTTTGTCCAGGCAAACTTTCTACTATATTTACTAGGTGTTTTGTGCATGAGTTTTTCTTAACTTTTTACACCAAATAGTTTCTCTGTTCTTCCCAAGAATGAATTCGCCATCATCATCTCAATATCTTGTACTGTATATCATTTTCTCCTTCAAGCTCAATGTCATCAGAATGATTATTATTTTGTATAAGTTCACCATCACTTTCAAGAAAGTTATTATTTGTGGGAATTCCATTGTTTGAAATCTCTTGAAACACTCGTTGAATGTCACTTAACTTCAATAAGTAAGCCGTAACACCGACACACTAATGACGAAAAATAAAAGTTTAGTTGTAAGTTTAAACTGTGACGTAAGCGCACATTGTAAGATTTATATCAATGCTGACACGCTTACTTCATATAACAGGTGGCTGGGAACTTAAAAGATGGCGTTGAGGGAGATTACCTCATGTGTGTGTGGTGGGGGGAGAGGGGAGGAACAAAATATGTGCAGCAGCCATCTACCCTGTTTCCAACAGAGTACACATAGACTGAACAATCACAGCTGTTGTAAATTTAAAAAGGTTAAAACATATTATTAAATTGTTAATACAGTATTTTAAAACCTTATCTCAGCATGCGATTAAACATTTGGTACCAGTTTAAAGCGGACGTTATTGTAATAATAGAAATAGTTCTTAGAAGTTCGTAACAACCCAACCTTAAATTCCTAATTTTGCATTTGTGGTCTGCTCAACTTGTTATTAAAACAAATTAACAATTTCTGCAAAACAAATAGCATTCATTTATACTTATTTGCACGACTTAAATAGCAACTTGAACAATTACAATTTTTTACCATGAATAAACATTATAAATTAATTGCAATGCGATAATATCTAAATCTTTTAGACAGGTAAACAGGTCAAAATTATCGTTAGTGCGACTAAGATAAACAACATTATGACAAATCCATTGATGTAATTATTATTGTTTTAAACATTGTTTGTGTGCCTTCCTTAGCACACAAGTGAGGGAGCACTCACAAGTGTTAACTGAGGGTTCTGTAAATAAAACTCGGGTGCTGTAAAAAGTAAAAGTCTAAATGAATTACTGAGTCCGTGAAATAAACGATTTAGCAAAATATTTCAAGAGAGTGCTGAATTGCTTAGTCACCCTTTAATGTCTGTGGTGTATTTGAAACAGAAAAACAATATTTGTACAAGTCTTGGTCAAGTAGGTTTAAAATATAAGAAAAACTCTTATTTGTACTTTTTTCTTTAATTCAATTTCAATTGTTTTATTAGCCTGTTGACAAATTTTAAATTTGCGTTTAGACAAGTCAACATGGATACTAATAAGATATGTTAAAACAGTAGCTATAAATAATAAATTACAAAATATAACAACAAACACAATAAATCATTTAAAAAAAAGAGACAACGTACCAGTTTATATTAAATAATACTAGGGGCTCTGCCCCTGGACGCTCCGCGTCCCAACCCCGCCTCGGCCTTCGGCCTCAAATGGCTGCTTCGCTTCGCTCGCAGTTGGAAAATTTTACCTAATCTAAAAAAAACTGGTAGTTGTGAAGAATTATAATAAAACTTGAGTCTAATAATTAGCCCAATTGGTGTTTTGGTTAGTTAGCATTTTTCGTTGATTTTTGTTTGTGTTTGTTTTTAGTTTGTCAATATAACCTCAAAAAGGTAATATTCTTCAAATTTTGCTATGGTAATGAAAGTAAACAAACATGATATGTTGCTAAGTTTTTTATACGAACAGCTGTTTTTGTGCCCCTGATAAAATCAATAGAACGTATGTTATGTTTTATTTATAATAATTGGTGTTTTAGTTCATTGTAGGCCTAACCGAAAATTATATTCAGTTTTTGATCCAAATCAGTTGTTGATCAAAATCAGCTGTTTTAAGCTTTTCATACGAACAGCTGTTTTTGTGCCCCTGATAAAATCAATAGAAATCTTTCTTCCATAAGATTAACATTGAAACTTTGAGGGCCACTGGGGCGTAGCCCTAATGTCCTAGGACATCGGTAAATGGCCTAAAACCTTCCCAGGGTTAACCTGTGTTACTATGCAAAATTTCAAAGCAATCGGATGGAGGGTATACGAACGCAAAGTGGACAAAAAACCAAAAAAACCCCCCATAAGGAATACACAGCAGAAATTTGCATTTGATTATAACGTTTGTAAGGCGGAAGATACATGATTTGTAATGCTTGATGACATATCTGTGAATGATTACCTGCAATTTAAAAAAAAATAAGGAAATCGGCCGGATAGAATTGCCGTACTGACTGCCACAAGTTTTCATTAATTCTTTTAATATATAGATATATATATTACAACGGACAAAACTCGTTGTAGGTCTTGAGTTTAAATTTGCAATTAATTTTGTAAGTTTGAATAATATGGACTTGCCGGGAGTTAAAGCCAAATGTAGGTCACGAGATCAGCATGTATACGCGGGCTGAGACGTATAACGTCACATGTTTTGTATTTGTTGACGTTAATCAAAACTTTTAACTTCCAACAGTAACTGTAGCCAATATTGACTTAAAGACAGCGAGTGGTTGCGATTAGTTTGTTTGCGTAGCATATCAGCTGATCCGGTTAAGGCTCGAGTGAGACGCTGGCTTGAGGAGAGTTAGGTCTGGACTGCAGCTGTTTGGTTCGCGGATAATTTGTGTGTGCAATTAAACTTAAACGTACATGTGCAAGTTGGTTGGATTTAAACTAAAATGTTATATTTGTTAAATGGTGAACAACTATTGACGTTTAATATTACATTTTAGAGCGAAGTGAAATTTAATAAAACTGTTTTTATGTTTGTTGGACAAGTTTTATTCCATAGAATCGGGAACTTAATGTTATTTCATCTTACGCTAAAAATTTCGAGTTTACGTTGCACTATTGTCTTTTTTTGAGTTGCCATGCTCAGATGAAACGAGAAAAACATTAAGTTTTATTTTAATATCGCGAACTTGGTTTTTGCCGATATTCACGCCCTGACCCGTGCGCTGGCTGACATCGTGGGATTCTCACGGACAATTTGGAACAAGTTTTACGTCGCCACATACAGGTTTTTTAGTTGAGCTAAGAGGAAAAGAAAACTATTTTACATAAAGAAACAGTTTTGATGACATTTGTGTTTTTCTTAATCTTCAACAATAACCAATATACATTATTAATTGGTAAAATTTTAACAGAAAAATATCGGCTAGACTTGAAACAGACTATACTTTATTGTTTTATTTATTGTTCTGTATTTAAAAATAATAAAATTACCAAACTATGTTTTTCGTAAAGTAATAAAATTAAATTTTGTAAAGGGCCCTATTCAACAAATGTTGTTTACAAAATTTGTTTTAATATAATCAATTATTTTTACGATGACGTCATCAATCATTAAGCATGCTTATTTATGCATGTTAGTAAAGAAGTTATTTTAGTTTATTTATTATTTTACATTAAATTTATCAATTAATTTGTAGCATTTAGTGAACCAGAATATTTTTATTTTCTTACTTTGAAATGGGTTTAGTAAATATGTCATGTATATATGTACTTTTTAATATTTTTAATGTAACGTAAAAGTATAGTTATTTTTATTTATAAGTTATAATTCTGATTTTAAGTTCCAGACAGATATTGTTTATTTTATTCTTTAAAGTTTTTCTTTTGTTGCCCAAGTATTGTTTTATTTTTGTATTGCACTCTGAAGAGATATTATATTTGTTTTAGTTATTTAGCGAATGAAATCTCAAATTCTTTTTAACCCTACTTGTACACCTCAGACCAGGTTGTTGATAACCTCGGCTTTTTCGTTGTCTTGGCCAGTAGTTAAAAAGAAAATATTAATGTCAATTTTTTGTTTTTTAAATTACAAAATACTTAACTAAAATTTATAATAATTAAGACAACGTGGCGCTCTTATGTATATGTAAATTGTTCTAGATCTATTTTATTTTATTTTGTTCACAATAATTCATGGCATAAAACTTAATAAGAAAATACAGCTCACGCCCCTTCTCCACTGTAGCTAAGCCACTTTTTGTGTTTATATATTAATTTTTATTACAGGTGCGTAATAGGGCGGTCTGTTATCGGGTAGAATTAAACTCTTGGACCCTGCCTGTCTGAAAAGGATTGGGAACTTATAAAAATTACTTAAAGGATTCCTACGGGAAGCCAAAATCCAAGATTTGAATAAAAAATAAAAATCTTCGGGAAATGCATTACGCTAACCGCGGGTGTATTTACTGCAAGATTAGATATTAAAAAATCATAAAGTTACGTAAGATACGAGCTTTCAAAGAATGAGAAAATTTTCAAAATTCCTCTAATTTAAAAAAGAAAAGGTTTTTTAGGCTTTTCTTAAAAAGACCTAAAATAAAGGTGAAATAAGTTTTAGCGAAATTTTGTCATATAAAAAAGTTAATGGTAATTTATAAAGTTTAAAGGATAAAAGAGTAAGTTAAAAATAAAGTTTTTTAAATTCTAACTAAAACAAGTTTTAGTATTGATAAATGTAATTTATAATGTAAAAGAAAAACTAGAAAATTTATAAAAGGAAAAAGGTGATAGAATTTGCACCTTTACAGCTAATGGAAAATTTAAACTCAAACTTTTAACAATTCAGAATAGTAAATAGTATGCAAACGAAGTAGTTATGTAAAAATAATCCAGTATTTGAAATATGTTTCGGGAGTAAAGTAAAACCCTAGTTTGTGAAAAATCGTTGAAGTCCCTAACCTCACAGCAAGACAACCAGAAGCAGAAATGAGATGAAAATCCGGCTAGTAAATGAAAACTAATGGACGAGAAAAGTGGAAAAAGAAAAACCGAAAGAAGTGTGAATATAAGACTTTTCCGGGAAAAATCGCCGCGGAAAAACGCGCGCGGGTCGTGTACGCGAACCAGGAGTCGTACGAACGTCACTCGAGTTCGTGTGGAAAGGTAACAACGAGCTGAGGAAAATGATGTCAGTTTCAGGAAAATCGGATAAACCCTGGAAGAGTTACATGGAAAAAGGATTTCCATAGCACATAACTGAGGGAAGCCAGATAAGAACGCAAGACAGTAGAGGGGAGGTCCAAAGACGAGACTGATGGAAGGAGAACAGGGTGACCAGTTTACGAAAAGGGGCGTACTCAAAGAAACAATAGAAACTTAATTAAAACAAAGGCTAAATCATGTTACAAAATTATGAAAAAATTATAATAAAATTCAGGATGAAAAGTTACGTAAACTAGTAGTTTGAAATTGGCGAAAAAATGGATTTTAAAGCATTTTCGAAATACAGTGGTAGAAAGCTTAGGTTGGCAATGAAATAGTGCCGAAAAACATTATATAAACGATTGCTCGGGGAAACTCGGGATGCTTAATATTTTTGCGATGTAACATCACGCATCGAGCCTCATTATTTTTTCGACGTAATATAACGCATCGCGCATATGCTTAATATTGCTGCGATGTAAGTTAACGCATCGAGAGCAGATACTTGTTTTTTATAAAATACTTTAGCGTGCTAGAAGCTGAGTATTTTCTTCGTTAAACATTAAATTTTTATAACAAGTAAGAAGATACGGCATTGCGGTTATCATCTGGGATGCAGCAATAGACACCGCATTAACTCTACAAGGACTTCAGTGGCAACTTAGTCTATACAAGTTGGCCTAACTTGGGAATTTCTGGAAGAAAAACATAGCCTACAGGACAGCTGATACATGGAGTGATTCGTATAGCTTCCAGACAGGACTCCAGGACACCACCAGGCGGCCACTAGGACATGCAACTGTAGCTACGAGGGAATAGACGAACCGGGATTGCAGACACGGCATCACCACATCCATCTTTAAGAAGCCATCCATCATACATCCAGACAACCCTACAGGACTCCACCTTCACCCACAAGACAACTCTATCAGCACGCAGAACATCTGTAGCTTGTCATCACTAGACAGCGTTCGCGGATTTAACCACCAACGTCGCGACGCCTGGACAAGTGTGAAAAGGTCGGTAGAAGCGTAAACTACGTTAGTCCCTATTAAATTGCCTGAAGTAAATTCAAATAAATTTATTTTAAATACTGGGTTAC
>JAGFPH010023002.1:0-12218 GCA_018207615.1 Philaenus spumarius
ACCTATAGTAAATCCGGAGATATATGAAAAACAACATAAGACAATGCTGCAAATTTGAAACTCCCGTAAGAAATGCATGGGGACGAATTTTTGTTTGAGTATAAGTCGAGTTACGGGGTAGATAAATTAATGCAGATGCTTCATGGCAAATTTGGGCAAATCCGAGGACCATGAGATTTCAATATGCACACGAGGACAGTGTGTTTTGTATACGAGGACATGTTAGTGTAAATGGTTATCCGAGGACCATTATTTTTCACGTGTTTACGAGGACAGTGTATTTAACTAGAAATTATTAATTCTGTTATACTATTTTAAAAACCCCCATTTTAGAGACAATAATTTAATATCGATGAATAGATCTTCAAATTTTATTATTGATTGTGTCAAGGCATTATGCGTCGCAGATTTCCGAATTAGTAATATCAGTGTTGTCGTGCGGCAAGTGTTATCAGTGCCTCGCCCCTACCTTCAAGGTCGTCAAGGGCCATTGTACCCTCCTTATTTACACTTCCCGTCAATCCCTATTGTTCAACAGTTGTGTTGTCGCTCATTTTTTTCGCAGTTTGTTTTGTGGACTGATTTTTGCCATCCCCTTCCCATAATAGAGTACAGACTCTCTTAATCTCTTGCACGATCTGTTCAATCGCGGTACTGCTCACGTTATTTCTGAACTGAATTGCAGACAAACGGATTAGCCTAGGAGGAAGTGTAAATTTAGTGTATCTTTAATTTTTTAAATCTAAACATTTGTGTCATTGTTTAAGCGAATTTCCTCTATAGGGAAGAAGCTATTACCGTAGTTGGCATGGTAAGATAACCCCCCCCCCCCATAAACCCCCGTGACCATCGTTTTGAGTTCGCCATATGCGAAAAACACAATTCGTTACAAATTGTACATATGTATATCTGTATTTGTGTGTGTGCCGTAGGCACAACAACTCTCGTAAAATAGGTCCGATCTTGATAAAATTTGGTACAATTGTGTAACGTAGCATCTAATTGGTTAAGTTTGAAACCCAGATAGATTGCACTACCGGCAGAGGGTTTTGCAGGGGTGTTTGTACCCCAAAAATGGGTTTTCTGACTTTTCATATGTAAAATGTTTAGAAATCAAATTTTAATTTGCTCCATAATTTCAAATATAAAAAATAAACAATTTGTGTTTTGATCTTAGCTCTATAACAATTGGTTACTGAGATATTGAAAGTGCTAAACACAGTACGTTATCCTATGTTATTCTTATGGTAAATAAGTACAAATTTGATATCTTGCTTATGTTGAACATATACTTATGAAACTTGGTATGCTGGTTTATCTAGTTGAGATCTATTGATATTTGCATTAACATATCTATTTTTTCTGTCCCCATGTCAGCAAACCTACAGATTTAGTTTTAATGTTATTCTTAAGGTGAATAAGTAAAATTTTATAACATGCTGGCTGATGAAAGTTGGTATGTGGCTTAATCTAGTTGTCGTCTATTGTATTTGCATAAATACCCGCATTTTTTTGGTCCCTGTGGCAGCAACCCTACGTACTCAATCCAAATGTTATCATTATGGAGAATAAGTAAAACATTATAAACATTTACTTATGAGCATGTACCGATGAAACTCGGTTTGTGGCTTTATCTAGTTACGTTGTATTATGAAATATGAAAAACAAAACACAATTCATTTTCCACCATGTCATCAAACCTGCATACTCAACTTTAATGTTGTGAGAGTAGTCTCACAATTGCAGACCATTCAATACAATAGTCTCACTTGTTCTGAATCTTTGACAACCTAAAAATCATCCAATCTAAATAAAGTAGGAACCGTTGGAAAGTAAATGTTTCAAACTTCAATTTTTGTATTTACAAATGTTTTCTAAAACGTTTACTTACATGCGTAATCATCGTATTAAGATTGTAGTTGTATTCACACGGTACGCAAGAAAACGAACAGAAATAGCGCGCAACTTCGTTCTTTTCTAAGAATCATAAAATCCAGACAAACTTGTTTTAAATAGAATTTCTGGACACCATTAGATTCTTCAATATTTGCACTTTTTAAAACTGCCAACTAATCATTCGTCACTCTCATATTTTCTTAGATAGGAGTATTTCTAGAAACCCTTGAAATTAGACAGTTTTCTATAAATAAATAAGCTATTTTTTAATTGACATAATTATGATGTAAAATCAGAGATATTTGTTTAAAGTTCTTTATATCGATGTAAAGAGGAAATTCTATACTCTCGATTGATATAAGTTAAACCTTATTTTTAGTGTTAGGAGGCTATTAGATTTTGTTCATGAAATATAGTTATTCTACAGTCAGCTAAAGCACCCAGAACTTGTTTGACCGTTAGAAAATACAATATTTTAGAATAGGACAAAATTTCAATCTTCCGTATGGGTTGCGTGAGTGAGAGTAAAGTATATATTCTTAATTCCATTTTCAAAATACTATACTGTATGTGTGCCTTTGTTAGTGGTCTTGTAGTAGAAACATTAAAACGGTTGTTTTGTGAAAAAAAAATTGAAATTTATTTTATTTATTTATTACCAATAATTCCTTTACATGTATAAATACATAAAGGACCTATTATAGGGGGCACAAATGCCCGTACATAGGTTGGTCCCTAAATTAAAGATAAAAAAAAAGAAGAAATTAAATTTAGCTAGAAATCACGCCCAATAATAGTAAGTAATAGTATAATACAATATAATATAACAATAATAATAGTTTAATTGAAATTGATGTATATTGTTTTTATTATAAAGTGTACCTAGATTATCTCACTTGACAAATAATTTATTTAAAAAAAAAACTTTCTTTCATACACATTCAGTTTATTTAATCTATGCTAAATCCACTTATTTTCCTATTAATTTTCTTTTTTAAAACATTTACACTACAAGATAGTGATTTTAACTCATTTGGCAGTTCATTGAAATACTTCACTGCATAGTAAACGTAGCTTCTCTGCCCAATGGTTAGAGAGTGTTTTGGTAGGGAAATATTCTTAAACCTAGTATTTCTTGGCTTGCTTAGAAATTGATATATTATATTTTTATACACTTTTATTTACAACTAAATTACAAAACTTTTGTATATTTTGAAAAAAATTACAAACATTTAAGGTTTTTATGTAGACTTGAAGTTCGATTTTATTTTCTTCAATTGAACATTCTTTTAATTCCTGAGCTAATAACTTTTACAATTTACACCAATGATTTTTTTATACATATATTCTTTGGACTTTTTTTTATAAAAAAGCTATGGAACCTTTTGGATTCGAATACAATTACTATTTTTTATAAGTTTTAGGAAATATGCTTGCAAAATCTCCAAAATATTTAACATTGGAAGTTAGAGGGGTTAATTATGAATTTTTTGAGTTTTTTATTTGTAGGTGTGTGCTATTATTACTAAACGTATTATTTAATAAATTAAAAGTGAGTGTAGAATTATTTTTAAAGATAAGCTGTATAATGAAGAATCATAGGAGTGGTATTCATAAAATTAAACGTAATTTGTTTTAATGGTAAGGTTATCATTTATATTAAGAAGCAATTTTACGAAACTTTGATTTATAATCAGTTTGAAATTTAGAAACTGCCGTTTAAACACCACCAATAATACCCAAATATTTTTTGTCAGACTAATAGTTCACTTGAGCTTTGATTTAAACTTCTCCTCCCGATCTGGGATTCCCCACACCTCTTCGCGTCTTACACTATCCAGGCTTCACGAAGAAACGCACGAGCTCTACCACTTATTTTTATTAACAAGTAAGTAAACAGTACGTAATGTGACATTTTTGCTGCTGTGGCAACACTTAACAATTACCACTGAATACACCGTATAAGGTACAGTTATTCATACTGTCGTAGCGGAGCTACTTCTATTTATCAATAATTAAATTCTTCGTAAGATTCCCCGGCATCGTATATACAGTCCAGCGGAAAAACAAATCAAAAATCAACGAGGAACTTTTTGGCCCTTAAAAGGACCTACTCTACGTGCGAAACTAACTTCATGCGATTCAAACATCAATTCCATCACTTAACTTTTCGGCCCTCAAAAGGGCCCAACATCAGTCAGCGACTTGCGATTTTCCCGTAAATGCCTTTTACGGGAAAACTCACCTAAACGTCCTCAGAGCTTCACTCTATTACGCCCCGGTCGGTATATTATCCGCCAAGGACACGACGATATCGGCCGGCAATCTTCTATAATCTACGTTTGCTTTCCTCGGAAGTTGACACCTCATCTCCCGAGAAAGAGACTAGCTTTATCTCCCCACAACTTTCTCAAGGACCGTTCCGACTACGCACTGCAGATGTCTGGGATACGTCGACACGTTCTCCCGCCAAGGACTCTGCGACATCACCGCGAACGGCACCTTCACTTTTACCGTAAAACTTCTCCCCGCCGACAAGACCTTGTCTTACGGGAAAGTTGTTCGGTAATTTCCCGCGAAACATCTGTCGTAATATCTCAATAATCCCCAGTAAATTCAGTTCCCCGGTCACGTAATATATTTAGTGGCAACCGTAGAAACGTTTGCCGAAAACAAACTAAATATATTAATTCTCAAACGGCCGAAATAACGACTTCAAACTTTCTCGGCGTTCATCGCACTGCGTCCGAGAAAGTTACCATCTCCCGCGTAGCTTCTGTCGAAAATATTCTAAGTCCAGACGCCAACTTAAGAACTTGCAACCGCAAACTTAAGAACGCGCCAACACTTCAGATCTCTACAGTGGTTCGGAACTCGGCAACATTACTGTACTGTAATTCGCCGACTACGTCCGCAAAGTGTTAGATTTCGCACCTTCATGTTACTTTTTCGCTGAAAAACTGTATATAACGGGGGGAAATAGTCCAAAATATTATCCTGGATCACCACCAGACCAAACGAACATCAACTAGCGAACTACCAAGCGAACATCACCTAGCGAACTATCAAGCCTACAACTGCCTTCCAAGGGAAACAGAAGTCTTCACCCGCTAGAGGTACCTTGCCTAGCCAGGAACGGACTTTGGCCGGACTAGTTGCCAGGCGCACCACCAATTGGCCGGACTAGTGCCACCCGGGAAATAGAGAGTTGCGGCAGGATAATTAAAGCCGAAGGAGTGAGGGAGTTTTGTCGACCGCCAGGCTGTTTGAGAAAAATAAATTCAATTCTAATTCAAACTAAATCTCGTTTCTTCAAACTTCAACCTACATCAGCAAGCGCAACAGCGACACAGTGAGACGCTCTTCAAGCAATCTGCGGAAGCTTAGTAGCTATTTTTATCCTTGGCTACAGCCTTGGTGTCCGGGCAGTGCGCACCCTGCTCCGAGCTACTAGGTTTCACCACGACACTTTGGTAAGGGTGTCGTGTAGGAAACTTCGCATCGCAACGACAGCGCAGCGACTTTTCACAGGCTTCACCTGTCATCGCAAGCCCTTCAGGCATTACCATCAGCTTCGCGCCCTTCAGGCATTACCATCAGCTTCGCACATGTTTAAGTCTCATAGGGGCAACGAATTTGCGAAACGTCGGCGCGCCAAGCGCGCACAGCAACACCAGCGAACAACCGCCACCGAGGAACCGACGCAGGCTTCACCTAATCCCGAGCAGGCTAAATTTCCCCCTTTACGTCGAACGACAAACGGACCAGATCCGTCACACATCAACGGGCTTAACCCGGATTTCCTGGCCAACTATCTCAAGCTACGACATCTAAAAGCACCAACGATCAAGTACTTCTGGTACAAACCAAAACTTATCGACCTGCGACAACCACCACCGGTAATCGATCACACCGCGTCTTCACCAGCATCTGAAAGGAACTAGTTTCCTTTCCAAAACCAAGCGGCCCTTATCAGGGCCCAAAAATCGTTACTAATTCAGATTTCGCTTCAAGCAGTCGCCCTTCAGGCTTATCAAACGGGTTCTTGTTAGAACCGAGGAAAGGCTTCACCTACGTCCATGCCCTTCAGGCTCACGTTCTCCAACATAATCACTTCACCGCCCTTCAGGCCACATTTTAGAAACTTTTGTCGCCAAACTGAGCTACGTCCTAATTTTTATTAAATTCAATTCACCGGAGCGACAACAATACCATGAAAGGAATTGGACAGGAATAGGAAAGGAATCTCACGGACGTGAATTTTGGTGGGGTGGCTACCGGTGACTACATATACCAGGAAAGGAACAGTAATGTATTCTGGCATGGCGATGCGCGCCGCTGACACTGTCAGACCACTCCCGCTGCGCCGGCCGGCGTGGAGTCGTTTTTGTTTCCGCCCCATAGGCTACAAATAATTTTAAAAAATCATTGCAAATTCAAATGCATTAATTAGGAAAAAGAAGATTGTTAGAAAAATGATAAACATGTAAAAAGTCAGCAACCTAATTTTCACATTTATGTATTGTCCTAAAAATGTGTATCAGGCTACTTTAGTTAAATGGCTTCTAACTTTTCTTTTATGTAATGACTCATTAACATTTTCGGCATTGTGGTGTAATCCAATTGTGAAATACTTCTTAAACGATGCTTTCATTGACATAATAATATGATTTTACTAAGAATTATATTATAACTTTTACTATGAATTGTAGGTACCAAATATAGGTACAACAAATCGATATTTTACTATTTTATATTTGCTTATATATAATATGCAGCTTTCAATATTTTCACGAAAACTTTGCTAAATTACACCCTCCCCCCCTTTATTTTGAAAGTAATAGCCTACAAATTTGAAGACAAAAAAAAAACAGTGCTGGCACACTCATAAACATGACAGGCTAAGTATATAGCAAAAGAAAGTATATTAGGTTTTCCACTACGTTGTATGCTTAGTATGTGTTGTGAGCAATCACATTTTACCTTTAAATAAAATATATTGACATTTTACCCACCAAAACAGTAATTTGTGCCTAATGAGCGTATTTTTAAACGAATTTCAATAATATCTCAGAATTTGTTAGAACTTAGTAAATCTGTAGTAATAATATTGCACAGTGTGTGTTGTAGGTTTAAGGAGGGGCGAGAAAAATTGGTTTTAAATTTTACTAAAAAAAACAAAATTTTGTATAATTTTATACTTTTGTGAATTTTGTAGATTGATCATTATAGACGACTGATAGACAAATAATTTGATATTTTGTTTTTCTCTCTACGATGTTTCGTTGCCTTAATAATATAAGGCTCTAAAATATATTGACATTTTACCCGCCAAAACAGTTCTTTCCGCCTAATTTCAATAATATTTCAGAATTTGTTAGAACTTAGTAAATTTGTTTAGTATTGTAAGCTTTCCAACAGTCTTTAAATGAGTGGCCTCCCCGTTAACCGATTAGTACCGAAATATCTGTGCAAATTCATGATTTTTAAGGCTTTTTAAGCTTAAATATATGAAATAAAAATGTAAGTATACCCATAGTTTTATTCAAATCTTCACTCTTAACATCATATCTATTTGTAAAACAATATACAGAAATTACTTAGAAAATCAATAATTTGTTTATTTATAGCTACGAAAGTCCTAATCGGTTACCATTTGGTCCCAGTAAAGTAAGCGAGGAATCAATGATGGCGAGTGGATTTCGCAGACTCATCCGGATGTTGATTAGTTTACTCAAAGTACGTTGCCTATGGAAATGACAGTCTTAACGATTTAGGACTACAATTAGCGGCATGTCTGTGTTTTTAAGAAAACTAGAAGGTTTATCACTTTTCTATCTGTCAACCAAGTAACAACTGTGCTGCCACAAAATTTTTATCAGGAAAAAATATAAAATTTTAGGTAAATAATGTTCATTTTGTTTCTTACACCAACAATTTAGATTTTCTTGAGGTCATGTAGTGATAAACTGATTTGTATAAATTAAGATTTGTTCTTCGTTATTTAAAAAATTTAAAACCTCTAATACAATTTGTATTTCTGAGGAGGTCTTCTCATATAGTTGTCAATGGTATTTAAAATATCCTTTTCGACAATCGTATTATATTAATTTTAGTTAAAATTAGGCTTTTTTTCTGCCTTTTTGGAAACATATTTTGTGTTTTTATAAACTAGGCTAATGGCTAAAATTATGTCCGCCCATCTTCGTCTAGTCTAGGGTGCTCGTCGGTCGTTTGTTAGTGGTCAGTTTTCCCGGGAACTGAGATTTAATAATTGTATATTCATTGCATCACCATCACCAGTAAATGAGGGTAGTTGGCAGATTTTCTGTACTACGTGGGCATGCAGAACAATATTTTCCTCTAACCAAGCCGAGGAAGGGTTTTGATGGTAGCAATAATTAATTAGATTAAAATATTTAATACAATACATCACTTTTATTTTTCTAAAGATTTTCCAGCCAAGGGGCGCACCGGTGTTCCGGTGGGCCAGGCCAGGCCTGAAGGCCGTTATATACTAGCTAGTAGTCATATCTTAAAGTCTTAAAAGGTTTCTTGAACACCCAGGAAAATGGCTGCCCTAGTCTTTTAAACTGAACATGTAGTAATTAAATATTACACAAGGTGAATAAATAATATAATACCAATTTATTATACAGAAAAAAGTTATTGGAAAGTTTTGTAAAACTTATGGTAACATTTTTAGTTTACTTTGTAAGTTTGTTTAGTTCCCGTAACATGTGCAGTAATTGTCAAAAAAGTAAAAGTAAAATACTAAACTTAAAGTGATGTCCTCAGATACACCGTGTACAACGCACTCGAAACACGCTAACTAGGTAACATAGCTCGTTCCAGACGCACTATCGGTTATTTAGAGATTGAAGAAACTTGGCAGCAATGGATACAACTTGGCAATAATGGATACAACAGGAATCAGGAAGAAGTAAATAGACGCATTCAGTCCTCAGATAATGCATACAAAATAATATTCATAACACACTTGTGTGTTTAAAAATGACGAACGGGCGACCTCGGATACTGCGAGAAAGGTGGTCGAACAAACACGGTGTGTTTTCGCCACGACTGCAGCGCGCCAAATGGTCAAACGCTGAACTACAGATTCGACGTAGGGAGGCATCTGAGGACATTAAAAGGAAATGGGTTTTTTGCATGAGGCAACCTGAAAAGGGAAGTTATAGAAGAATCTAATGAAATTTGTATCCGAGGACACTAAAAATGTCCTCGGATGCAAAAATGTCCTCGGATACACGGTGAAAACTCAACCCAATGTCCTCGTATACACCACCTGCCACACGCACACAGACACACAGACACACACACAGACATCACTCCGAAAACCACTTTTTTAGGTTCAGGGGGGCCCAAAACGGATATTTCCACCAAAAACTCAAACTCGAAAATTTTGACGAATACAATACTTTCTCCATATACTATGGTATAGGGGGAGAAAGTAAAAAAAGGAAGGGCATTATGAGTGAAGATATACAAGCTGGTTTCTTTGAAGTTCAAACAAGGAGTTTAAATTAAAGAAAGGCACACAGCTAAGTTCATTTAGCCATACAGAAATACTTTTTTCCCAGAAAATTATGAAAGATTTCTAAGAAAATATAATTAAAAACACTTTTAAAAATTGATAGTTGCTTAAAATGTCCTTTTATGTAGGTTTGACACCGGCAGCCGAATAGTCGAGATATACACCTGTTCGACTTGACAACACTGCCGGCAGCTAAATGTACCCATACCAAACATATATGGCAGCCAAAAGGGACCTATATACACGCTGCGCCGAATAGCCGCAATCTTGCTGCTGCCAAATAGCACCAATATTGAAACATGATCTTAAAGGAGTCATAAATTAATAAAAATTTAATACAGTGATCCGTAGAAGGTCACAATCAATTTAGCAAGTTAAAACATGGATATAATCTTCTCTAAAGGGTGGCAGCCAAATAGCTTACTTTTTGACGGCCGCCAAATAGATAGGTGTATTTATATATATATATATATATGTATATATATATATTTTTTTTAACACACCCAAAAACATGTTCTGGGAACCATGATCTTTACTCATTAACCATCCCGACCTTAGGTCTCACCTGCAATAGCTCATCTTTCATGTGGGATATCGATAATCAACTAATTTCTTAAATTAAATAATTCAACCACGCAGCTGGACCGCTGACGTGAGTTGAGCAAATTTCCAAAATTAAGATTATAGGCCTATGTTTTTGGGTTTCAACCAACAATTTGGGAAATAAGTCTATTCACGACGGTGCTGAATAGCTGCAAAATGGTTCGCACGCCATTCCGCGTATTCGGAGTATCTTCAATACACAAAGCATTGCGTGCTTCGCACGCCAACCCCCGTATTGGGAGTGTCTTCAATACACAAAGCATTGCGTGCTTCGCACGCCAACTCACGTATTGGGACTATCTTCGATAAACAATGCATCTCGTGCTTCGCACGCCAACTCCACGGTAGAATCCACCACATGGCTTTGAACTGGGTACTTCTATGGTATTTTACGTTTTAATCGATGTTGGGGGCCACACGAGCTAAAAAAACAAAATGTGCAGAATAACATCCTACATTTATATTTGTAGAAAAAAATCAAAAACAAATTCATTCTCGTAGGAAAAATCTCAAAAAATAGTTACTTCTGGTCAAAAAATGTGCTTCAGGTTGTTGGATTTTTTTTGGCTAACGAACTCGTCCGAGCGACGTAGACAACCAACATGTGTACCAAATTTGAATCAAATCGGACTTAAAATGCGGCCGCTAGAGTGCGAACACATATATACATATATACATATGTATATATATGATTTTTAATGACACCCCAAAACGTGTTCTGGGGACCATTTTTTGTAGAGTGGATATATTGATGTTGGATTTGCGGCATTGTGTTCTATAAAGATTTATCTTTAATTTGATGACCAAATCAACCTATGCTAATATTTAAAATTTTCCGAATCGCTGAGGGCCGTCCTCCAAAGATGATAACATAATATAATTGCTTAAAAAATTAGGTTTTTTTTGTAGAGAAACTATGTACAATGTTTTGTTGCGTAATCTGCAATGGTTACAAAAGTGAAACGCCGGTTACTTACTTTCGAGAATTCAGTATACATAAAATACATTGTGTAAATAAAAAACCTTTAAGGACTTTGGGATGTGCTTCATATCTAGAGAATGGTTTGACTAATTGAGTTCAAACTTGGCATGAAAATTAACCTAACAATGATATATCCCAAGAAAAATAAGTGATTAAATCCAATCATGAGTTTCAAAATGGCGGCTGTTTGAAAATTTCAAACCTAAATTACTCAAAAACCGTACATTTTATAAAAAAATGTCAACACACTTTTTTGTAGACCTTCTGTTTCCTTTTCGGATATTGTAACTGTCAAAACAATCGGATGAAGGTTAATAGCTGAGTTAAATATAATGACAGCAAATGTACATACAATATTGCTGTGTTTACTGTGTTGGTATAGGATGTCGGGTTGGACAAACCCATTATTACACATAACTTAACTATTATCCTTAATCCGATTGTTTTGACAGTTACACCATCCGATAGGGAATCAAAAGGGCCACACAAAAGGTGTCTTGGAATTATTTGTTAAATGTACGGTTTTTGAGTAATTTAGGTTTAAAATTTTCAAACAGCCGTCATTTAAAACGCATGATTCTATTTAATCTGTTATTTTTCTTGTGATACATCATTGTTAGGTTAAACTTCATGCCAAGTTTGAACTCAACCAACCAAAACCATTCTCTAGATATGAATTATTTCGTACAAAAAACAAAATGGCGGATATCTGCAAAACTAAGCTTTTTCGGGCCTATATTTATATGAACTTTTTTCTTCCTTTTAGTATGAGGAATAATATCCTTAAGTCCTGAAAGGTTTTTTTTATACACCCTGTATATGTTTTCGCACTCTAACAGGCGTTGGTACTAATCAGGTTCACACATAGGTCTTCTATGTTGCTCAGACGAGATTGTTAACCGAATCCAACGATGAAAAGCAATTTTCTCGACCGAACTTACATTTTTTGAGATTAAGAATGATTTTTTTTGGGGGTTTTATCTAAACAAAAAACAATATAGGAGATTATTCTGAACATTTTCTTTTTTACACGACCATATAAACCGTCCGGTCCTTCGAAATCCATCAAACGTAAAACACCGTAAAAGTACACCGTGGTTCAACTAGACCGGCAGCAGCGATACAGACCTAAAAAGTAAGTTCAATGCACTGCATATTGAAAATATCCCCAATAAGGGGTTG
>JAGFPH010023003.1:0-12217 GCA_018207615.1 Philaenus spumarius
TGTTCAAAAGTTGATGCAATATATTGAAATTGCGCCTTCCAGACACAGTTATATTTCTCTTTTAGCACTGCTGTCGGACCTGATTTCATATCTTAAGGGGCAGGTAAATTTTAATCCGATCTTTGGGTACAGACCACGCTGGGCAGCCTAGACTCTAGACTGTACCAATACGTTAAAATCAGCCAACCGCGACCAGTACACTGTGTGCTTGAAAAGATACAATTCACTGTACATCGGTGTTAAAGATGAAAACATGTCCTTTCAACCTTGTTGAAATATTTTAGTTTGCTGGCAACGCAATTAACGACCAATATAAATCAAAGATCGTTTTAAAATACGAGAACAATTAAAGTTCGGAGTAAATAGAAGCAAATTTCACTTAAATTGTTTATATTGTCCCATCTTGTTGGTGATAACTTAAACCTTTAAATACATATTTAAATCTTTTCCAGCTATGTAGAAAACTTATTGTATTTCATACATTTAAAGATCCTAATTTGAAAACCGTGAAGTCTACTTATAGATAAAAAGTTTATTATATTATATAATTGATTTTCAATAATAAAATGTATTTCAAAACCACGAAAATGGCTGCAGGAATTCTTGTATTTTCGCTGGATAGTTACTAAACAATTTTCTGTTTGTTAAACTTCAATTCAGTGCAATTATAATTTTCATACTTATAAAAATAAATTCTCCAGTAGTTTATGCCATGATATAAAACTGTCTAGCACTATTTAAAAAAAAGAAAAACTACCATAGTTTTTTTTGAAATTTTAGTTTTGTGTACGAGTCTACTACCATACTCAAGTTAACTACTAACTTCAAGTATGTCACAATATTAAAGTAGCATTACACTTTGAGAGCAATTCTACACACTTGAATATTTCTACATTAAATTTTCCAATCTTAAAATAGTTAGACCATGTATAAATAACTTGTTTTTATTAAAGATTTTTTAAATTTTGAAAAGTCTGTTATTATGTGTGTATTATTTTTTTAATATTCTTTGAAGGAACTAATTATGATTATCACTAATTAATTAAGCTTAAGTAAGCAAATGTAACATATAAATACATAGTATTTAAAAACACTTAAAGGTTTACCTATTTTTGAAATAATTTTTGGTATTATTTGGGAGGAGCAAGGCAGCTAACTTTCTGGCCTTCAATGATCTCCAAGAGATCTATTTACAAATTCTTATTTTTTTAATATTTAGAATTTTCTTAAATATCTTAATTTTCTTAAAAATTTCATTTTTTAAATTTAATTCTTTATATTATATATTCTTTTATTATGTTATGATAACCTGCGGTATATTTTATATACGTATTTTTTAATATGGTTTATAAACTGTATGTATCATTTTGCAATATCATTATTGTTTATAAATACAATTTTTGCAACTGCAAATTTAACAAAACTTAATTCTCTAGCGTTCTTGTGATAACACAGCCTGTCAATATACTTGGTAATTTCCATTTCAGATTGGATCGCTAGTAAGTCAAAGTTCGTGGCATATAGCTTCTTTTTTTTAAATTATGAATATGTAACCTCTAAAATATTTAAAATGTACAATTCTCAGGGCCTAAATAGACCTGAGAGTGTTAGAAAGTGTCAGGTATTTGTGTTACGTGTGTACAAATTACTTCTTAGGTTTGTTGCCGAAAAGTGAATGTATTTTGTGTGTCAATGTATAATGCAAAGGCAACTTAATTGGTAGTGATCTAATGTTTTAAATATGTGATAGTGATTACGTTTTTCTAAATGTTTGGTTGTGGCAAATAATTTTTAAACTTTTGTTACTACTTAGAAAGGGTTTAAATAGACGTTGATGAAGAAATATCTACTGAAATTTGAGTTGGGTATTAATTTATTTCTGAAAATAATTACTTAGACAATCAACTTTAAAAATTGATTTAAAGTTAAAAATACACTATTTGAAAAATTACCTGTTATTTGAATATCGTGTGAGGATCGTTTCTATACGTTTCGTAGAAAATAATATGTATACCTATACAATAGAGTTCGTTGGAGGTATTAAGTAGCGTACTATTACAATGATAAATTCAACCAAACACTCACTACGGAAATTACGTTTTGAGTTATTATTAAATGATGTACATTTGATTTGACTGTGAATGGAGCTGACAATTGTGATCCCCAGAGCAATGTGTTGCTACACGATTACATATCTCCAGGGATTATGAAATCATAATACGCTCTAGGCTAAAATGGACGTCATTTTCCTCATCAAATTAGCATAGCTTTTAAGTTACATTTGATTTGTGGAACTGATAAACAGTACACAATTAAATTGCCATAACATCAGCAATGTTAGTTCAGCAATGTTTTCCATGCCGTAGAAATCATCTAGCCATTTATAAATTAAACCTTTCTTTCAATGCCTTGTATTTGAATTCACTGTCATTGTCACTGTTTAAAAAACAACGATATAAATCTTTATTCAACCTTAAACTCATAGTTTTTAATATCATAGTGAAACTTATAATATATTATTTTCATATTTACTTTTCATTTTAATTCTTTAATTTATATTACCTTAACTTTGTTTTATGTATAAAGTTTTAACCTAATTTTAAACAAAATTAAGTTTTGTAAACCTATTTGTCTGACCATAAAAGGTATACATGGTATTCAAATTCATGTTCGTTTTCTTGTTAAACTTAAAACCTTATTGGTAAGGAAATATAACAGGAATTTTCTTTGTCCAAATAAGAAAAGAATAAAACAAAAACATTGGTTTAAACCTGAATGAAAATTTTTGTTTTGTCTTGAATTTTGCTCGTTTGATTTAAATAAAATAAAATAAAATTTTTTTAATATTTATTTTATTTTATTGATCACATAGTTTGTTAGTCTTTTTGTTCTGTTAGGCCTAGCATTTTAAATATTATTTCTGCTGATTGTACGTAATAATTGGTCTGTATGTGTATGATAAATTGTTAAAAAATCTTACTTCTTCAAATCTTATGTTTATTTCCAGTTGTTCAATATTATTTGTTAAATTTATTTTTATTGATTATGTTTCTTGTTTTATTTTATTATTTTACTAATTTGTTCTTAGTTTATTGTGTTAGCCTATTAAGTTTATTTATTATTTATTTTTATGTATTTGTTATTTTTATTTTACCTTTTTATTGTAATATTTTTTTAATATATTTCATTTTATTTTATTATATTTAAGTTTATTCTATTAATTGTTATATTTTATATTATTTTAATTTATATATATTAATGTTTGTTACGGTTTACGTCGCTCCTCCTACTCCCTACCTAGACGCGTTGTGATTGGGCGTGAACAGTGAGGAAGGAGTGGGGAGGACGGAGTATGCCTTAGACCATAGCCTTCTCTATATAAGGCCGCGGCCTTCGATGTGGCAACGCCGCATCTCACCCCCACCCTCGGCCCACTCCGGGCATTGACGCCAGCGGTAAAACGTTCAACATTTCGCCAAAACTGCGCTTATTCACATTAAAAGTAATGAAAATTAAATCAGTTTAGTGGATTCATTTTTAGCATGAAATGGTGCTTACAATTTTACAAATTGTATTACTAAATAATAAAAAATAGATGTTTATATAAACGTACAATATTCACCACTTACTTCCAGCCCTGAGTATTATGCACAAGCGATATAAATTTGTATTAAAAACAGAATTTGTTTGAACTAATTGAGTTTATGATAAAATTACTATTATATATATAGGTGTAGGGAACTTTGTAAACGGGTTGGATGAAACAACAAGGTTTATTTCAAATATATTTTATTCGAACAAAGAGATTACACTTTTCAGGAATATAAAGTGACCTAAGAAAATATTTTAAGTTTTCTCTTACTACATTTTACATTTATTTTGTCATTTTTCCTCTTTGTATAGTTATTTAATAATACATTTGACATCTTAAAAATCACATCTGATGCTAATTTAGCATATGCCCGTCCACACTCACAAGATTTACTTAAGTCTACTGAAATACTATTGTCATTCAGAATGCCGATTTCTGCTAAAGTTACTAGATCACGTCTTTGATCATTGCTTAGTAAAAATCTGTCTTCGAACTCTTCTGATATTAATGCCTGCATGATACCTATTACATGTTTGCCTAAGCAAACCACAAAATCACTAGGAACAGATAAACCACCCCGGTTAATAGTTTGAAAATAAACATCATCAGTGTTCATTGGACTTACAATTAGTGAAATACACCTTTCACATTCAATATTAGCCGTTATTTTGAAGCTAATATAGCCACACACATACAGTAGGCCAGATTTGTCAAAATCAACATTATCTAAATAATCATCATCTAAAACACTCATAAGTATTTGGTTGATTTGTGTCTTACTTTTAGGGTTGGAAGTGGAGGTAGGATTACTTTGTGCAAGGCCTATGGATTCACAAACTTTAACGGAGAAAGGAATTTCCCCATAACGAGCCGAATGGAGGCCCAGTAAGCTTTTAATTCTTATTTTATGTTCAGTTGCCATAACCTGTCTCACTGAAATGTTATAGTTACCCCCCGCTAACTGCCTATATTGACCGAATCTTGACTCTAAACAGTCTGTTTGAAGTTTGGCAGTTAAAAAGTAAGGAGCTTGGATTTGTACTAAAATATAAGTAATTATTTCCTTAATTACATAAGTGGTATGGTGTAGTGAATTAAATGTATCTTCAGTCAAAAATCCTGAACCATCAGAGGACATTTCTTTCCATTTTTATAGCCACGCTAAAAAGTTTTCGAAAAAATAAACCTGTCATCCATTACACTTGAAAATGGTTCTTTTAAAGGATTTCTCTTAAGGATATAACTTAAAGGACGATTAATGTTAACAATTGACCACCACGGAAAAATAACTTTTACAAAATATGCCGTGTTATGAGAACCACACTTTTCTAAAGCTGAAACTGTTATTTCATTAAATATATTCACAACCAAGTTTACTTTCTGTCTCTCAAAAGAAGATGGAAATACAGATTTGGTTGTCAAATTAGGGGCTGATCGTATCAACATAGAAGATTCAGCTTTGTACAGGTCTCTTATATCTGAAAACTTTGCTTCTGTAACTTCATTATAGTTCTCTGACTCTTTTACTATTTTGGATTCTGATTGTGGCAAATCTGTCCAAAAAGGTATTTTAAATGTTTTTTCAAAGTCCTTTAAGTTCAACCAGTTATTTCTTACACACTTAAAAATATGAACAGTATCATATAGAACAAAAATTTTATGCGGGTTACCATTTACCTGGAAATAATATGGATTGTCTGAAGTTTTGGTCAGCTCTCTAAACATTACTCTATTAACCCTATTATTATCAGAAACCATACAAAGAATTGTAAGACGACAGTCCAAAATTTGCGCAATAACATTTTTTGCCTGTTCGGCTAAATATTTACCGGTCAACTTTTTTACTGGAATTAGTCTTACAGTTTCTTTAAAACCAGAAAAACAAGAACTTACCAAGAATGCTACAATTGTTTTTGCTGTTTCTTTGGAGTCATTACTAGCCACCCCCAGAAAAGTGCCATTTTTATAATCTAAACTTTCCTTAACGTGTATTTCATCTATTTGGACACTAACAATTTTTTCATTATCATCTAGATCTTTGACTAGTTGTTTCAAAAAATGACTACTTTCCTCTTCAGTTTTTGGAGAAACATTGAAAGACGAGGATAATTTTTGCAAGAATCTCGGGTGAGGTAAAGTAAGTACATTATTTAGTCTAATAGCGGAGTAACACTTGACTGATTGCATATATACCAAATAAGCCCTTAGTATTGTGTCTAAATTGTATTTGGGCTTGTGCATAAACAATAACACAATCTGGTCCCTTAAAAACCTTAATTTATTTATCAAACTACTTTGTCCTTCATTAATGTTTCCTATTCCATTATTTTCCAGAATACCTATTAACTTTTCACACGCATCATTAATAATTCCTATAAAAATATCTTTATCATGTTTTGCTTCATTAAAGGTTATTACATAGTTTACCAACTCGTTAAATTGACTCCATTTTTTCAGTGTGGCATTGTACAAAACAGGTCTACCAGTTTGCTTATTCACAATACTAGAATTGGGGATCAATCCACCATTGACGTGAACTTCTACTGTTAGATTATTATTTACTCTAATGCTATGAGTAATTTTTGGAGTTTCAGAAAAGTTAATTTTATATATAATACAACAAATTAAGTTAGCAAAGTATGTAAGGTCAGTCTGCTTTATTTTAGCAGGAAGAAGTTCAGAAAATAAGTTGAAATTAATCACCTTATCATTTTCTTCAATTCTTTTTAACTCATCCTCTTCTCTCTTTTTCTTCCTTATTTCTTGATCCTCTCTTCTTTTTTCGGGTGGTTTACGTTTAAAACTTGCTCGGTTGTCACTGAGGTAGCCGGGTAAATTTTGAAATATCCTTGGAACTGCATCACTACTTAATACAGGTTTGTCTTTGGTATATTCACACAATGTTCCATCTTTATCTTTATATTTCTCAACTTTAATCAAATCATCACTATGGAAATGTTTCACACATACGTAAGAATGCTTCATTGGTGTCCAGTCACTTCGATGTATTACGTGAACCCACTCATCTCGACGCGGACCTTCTTGAGGGAATCGAAACAATTGCACATACCCCTCAGTTTTAAATGAATTCCGGTAATTAGTAGTGCACCCCGGAACAACACACTTATCAGGCATAACGCACTTTCACTATTTACACCATATTGTATCTGATTACGTAAAACAACGAGGTTAATCACTGATGATGCGCCGTCTAGCAGTGCAAACTAATGGTGGGAGCCGGCCGACCTTGGCCTAGTGTGCGGCGTTGCCAGATTTCGCTCGCCGCGGCCTTATACTAGAGAAGGCTATGCTTAGACTAGTTTAGTTCAGTCCTTTGAGGATGATGACTTCGTCATTGAAATGTGAATTAGGGTAGTACATTAAACATAACTTTTCACTAAATTGTTTTGCTATTGTTTTTTTGTTCCTTATATTTGTGGTTTGGGGTTTCCTTCAATCATTATGATTGTATATGTAAAATATATTATGTAAATGTAGAAGTTGCCTTTTATTTTGTTCCGCCCAACAGTTTCTTAGTTTGATAATCAAAGAAAACCGGTTTCGGTGAACTATGTCACCATCTTCAGATCTGCTCAAATATAAAAAATCTCGTATAAATTTCATAAGCGTAAAAATAAGTTTTACTTGTCTTAACACAAGACATTTAAACATTACTCATACACATTTTTCAAATTCAAACACGAAATGGACTCGGGACTGATTAGTTCTAATTGGTTTAATTAGTTCTAATTAATTCTAAAAAGTAATATCTACAATTAAATAATGTATTTTTAAGTTAACATGTAAATAGGTTTGTAGTTTAATAGTTTTTGAATATCCATTTATAAAATATATCAAATGTAAAAAAAACAAATATGAGAATATAGGGAAATTATAATGTAGTTAAATGAGTGGGGAAAAAGTCTATCAAATAACTGTTATCTCGGCTTTTAGTAAATATAGGAGGACGCAACAAACCGTGTTTTAATAGATTTTGATCTACAGCTGGTACCAAAATTCAAATCCAAATATGCAGATCATTTGTCAAAATCACAAAATGTAATTTGTTTAAGATTATTGTCAATGTAACCACAGCGATAAGATTTTATTCTAAAAGTCGCATATTTTATGAAACATTTCGTACCTCTTCGAGAAATTAATGATTATTGCAAATTAATCCTTTTAATCAATAGATATTAATTTAAAATTCACTATTTTTTAATAACTGATACTTCAGCAAAGATAATTACAAAGTGTGATATTTTTTTAATTTCTAGAAATTACATTTAGATTTTTAAATATCAGTTGTGGTGCGCTCTTTAGGTCAAAATCTATTCAACATCTTTATTACGTTCTTAAATCTTAACGAAAATCTTAGAGTTGACGATCGTGCTTCATTGAGAACGGTCACAGAGCGCGAATGTTTTTTTTAAATGTATTTATTTTTAAATGTGTCCCACTTTTTGTTGTGTTTTAAGTGTTTGTGTGTTGGCTATTACGTACATTTGATAATGACTGATAAATAGTCGATACGTGTCATGTAGAAAAAAGAATAACGTACAGGAAATAATATTAATAGAATAATTGTTCGACAGCATTGCAAAAAAAGAAGGCAATAATAACTATTGTAAAATCTTAGACGCTATTTATGTTTCAGATTTTTTCCCAACTCTGTTATATAGGCATATACTGTTATTGTTGGAATAGATGCACGTTCTCGCAAATATTCCATAAATCTAATGATGTAATGGAAAGCTTGTGGCTGCAGTAAGTTAGTAACATTCTTCGGTTATTTGATATCTCGTTTTTTGATTTATTCATGTGACGTCTGCTGTATTCGTTTCAATGCCAGTTCATTAGGATACGTAACCACTGTAAGTTAAACTGCCATTGCCATAACCTCCTAACGTTTTCAAAGATTAGCGAAATAAACTAATCAATGTATTTCAAGTGAATTCTAAGTAACCAGTCGATATGAATAAAGATGACTTTCGTAGCAAACACAATTTTATTTTCCGACAAAGTTTTAATAAATTACTTTACTTGGAAAACCCACACATTAAACTTAAGTTGTGCAAGATAGTAATTTATTCTCGAAAACAGACTTTTACCCGTTGTATTCCTTAAATACAATTAAAACTTTGAGACAGGTTTGTATTTTATCTTCCGCGTCTTGTAATTAATTATCAGCTGATTCCGAGAACGCCATCTGACAGTAAGTTATGGATTGGACTTTGATAATTTTCTTTAAAATTAATGAGAAGAATTTGTATTAATATCTTCCTCCTCAACCGTTGTTTTACAAAAACATGTTACGTAAATGCAAATATTTCTTAGCTCATTTAACAATTAGGAAAAGGCCGATGATATTTGGAACTTGTTTTATTTAATTCAATAATAACTTGATTTACTTGTAAATTACTAATAACAAATTATCACACGATCAAAGTTCAAAACGAATTGACAAAAAAAAAAAAAAAATGTAATTACTTATGTTTTTATCCGTTTCCATTGCCTTTAAATTTAATATTTTTGTTTAAAAGATTTTTAACTGATTATTTTGAGTCATATTAACGAATTTTTGGAGTGATTCGTCAACTAAACATGATACCAAATCAACTAGTAGTAACCGCAATATTGTCGGAGTTGACGTAAGTTTTTTAACGAAGATATTGATAAATATTACTCCAAAAGGACGTGCCACGGATCATACCAGCTTAATTTAGTTTTTGTTCGGCTTTTAACTAGTGAAATTAGTTCAAGTAATTAAATAAAAGAATAGTTCTACTAAATTTACATAATTTTTTAATGTTGAACTTTGAATAACGTTTCTGTCACTCACTATCCATCGTTGTAATAGTGAAATCTTGGATTTACATTTATCTGGAAAGACGCATGAATTTGGTTCTTCATTTATAGTCATGGTATGGTTCTTTCATGGCACTGAATATTTTGGTTAATTTCAAAGTAAAGATTCAGTATCATTTTGATAATGCTGATTTATTTTGTCATCTTTTTATTTATAATTGTATTTTATTTTGTATAAATTTAACAAAAAATTATACAATGTGAAACGTTTATGGCCTACAGTTGCTTGAATGTTGGGGTTGTATTTGTCAAAGATACAGTTAATTCCCACAATTTCATCACTATATTTATTTTTTTGTCTTATTTTTACGAGGAGTTAGAATTTGTTTAAAGAGTGTAGGTGAAATATATTATTTTGATTGGTGAAAATTACACATTAGGCCAGATTTCATACTAAAGGAACAAAACTGTGGGCCAGATAACTGCACAGCTGCAGGTAGAACAATTAAAATAATGGGGAAATCAAGAAAAGTAATCTCTAACTTCAGCTAATAATAAAACACCACTGATTACCACCTGACACGGATCTTTATTATTTACTCAGGGTAAATATTTTAAAAACTAAATATACATTTCTTATTTTGACATTATTTATAAAAGTATGTTAACATAAATCTAAGTCTATATTCATAGTAATAGTGAAACATATTTTCAAATGAAACTTGATTTCTAAACGAAGCGGTTGGTGGTTTTCGGCCACAAAGAAAATTCAGCCTCAAACCTACATTATTTAACCCCAAATTTCTAGGAAGACAACTTTTTTTGCAAATATTACTCAAAATGTCATCGTATAGGCCTATCAAAGAGCCGCAATACATCGTACAGTTCATAGAACAAAAATACATTTGTTTATATCGAAGTCTTTCTTTGTGCTTCCTATTCATAGTTTTATATAATATTACCTATCAAAGATAAGTTACACCATTTTATTATGCTCAAAGCTCAACTGGATTGTTAATAATTAATTACCTTGTTTTTAGGTATTGCTGCAGAACAATCCCTAATTTTTAATTAAATATATTTTATTATATTGAATATGAGGCGTTCCGATTATCATTCAGTCATTTTCAAATGTATTCGTAAAACACACATTAAATACACTTAAACAACACAAACAAGTTCACATTTAAAATTGCACATGTACGGGAGACGCGCGTTGTCGGTGACCGTTCTAGTGCTCGGTCGAGCGAATGCTTTCGAGAACGGTCAATTGCTTAATTAATTTACCTGGAAGTTGTAAATATTGAATACAGTGTTGTCTCATTATAGAAAATAATAGGAATAAGTTAATTATTATTAGTGCTTAAAGTTATAGGCCTTCAATGTCACGGTATAAATAGAGACTGATGTTACGACAAGATCTGCACACGATCAGATAGTCATTGACCTTAAATTAAAATGCTTGTTACAATGTGTATTGTTTCTGGTAAGCTAATTAATAAAGAACTTGTGAAGTATAATGTACTTCTGGCATAAAACAGTTTTACGTTCTCATATATTAAATAAATTTTATTTAATCTCAGTGGTATACTGCAAGTGTATTATTTTAGGACGATAAAAGACAAAGTAATTAATTTGAGAATTAAAATCCTCTCCTTCTCGTCCTTGAGGGAAATCTAATTACATCACATTAAAAGACAATAAATTCCATGAACTTTTAATTACATTTTAACCAATAAAAGCATATTTTGTCCCAAGATAAAATTAATTGTTGATCAAACCTTCCCGTGCTCAGAACGTAAAGTTATAATGTGAAAGAGAAAACGAAATACCATAGAGAAAGGGACACTAACTTAGTCTAGCTTGCTGCACGTATATCTGTATATAATATTTATTATATATATTTTAGAGAAAAACGTCATTACCTTGGCAACCCTGTACTAACTTTATTTTACCAGCTTTTGTGATGTATTTTTACTATATGGTATTTTATTATTAGTACCAGGTGACCGAGCTGCGCTCATTTAACTTTTTATTAAATAAATGATTTCAATTTAAATTGTGAAATCAAGCCTAAATATAGTAACAATTATTGCAGGGTTAACCAAAGCATTGCTTTAGAAATAAATGAGCCTGGCCTTTACAATTAATTAAATATTTCACTAAAAATGTCGACCAAGTTTTACTTTTTTATGACAATTTAAATTGTGAAATTAGGCCTAAAAATATTAACAATAATTGCAGAATTAACCATAACCTCAAAGGTATGCTTCAGAATGGAGCCAGGCCTACATTAAAGGGTAAAAATGTAGTTTACCTTGTCAATCGATTCTAAGGGAATTTGATAAAACATGAAAGAACACATCTAACTGATTGTACAAACAACAAAAATTTTCCCGGGAAATAATATTTGTAGGAGTTATGGAAGAAATAAAACTTGAAATTGTATAGGTTAAGTTTCGACTTTTCCGCGATATTTGACGTAATTATAACAAAATAAATCACTTCAAATACACCAAACATGTAAGAATTAAATAAACTGAACAATATTAACCCCAAAAGTATCAACAAAGCAAGAAAATGTGAAAATAATGTAACAAACATAATTACGAAAACAAATGCTTCGAACAATACAAAGTACAGTATAACTGCGTATTTAAAATGGAAATTCATCAACGTTGCCAAATCGAACAATAGGTTATTGTACTGAATAAAGTGTGTATAAATCAAGGTAACTAGATAGTAAAGGTTGCCTCATGTGAGAAATATAAAAAAAAGTGGAGATGTTGCCGATAACAGTATAATTATAATATTTGT
>JAGFPH010023004.1:0-10301 GCA_018207615.1 Philaenus spumarius
AAATATGTCAAAATATTACACTTTTTACGACAAAATATTACTTTTTGAGACGACCTCTAATGAGCGAAGCTCTGATTTTCGGACATAAGCCCCGTAACGAGTAAGAACAAGAAAATAGAAGTCTCAGATGATGTGACATTGTAACTTATCTCTTAGGCCTATAACCATATTATTGTGAGTGAGAACAATATTTGTTCACCATACAATACTTTTGACTTTAATGAAATTCAACAAATCTATTTCGGATTTCAGTTTTGTTCACAAATTAAAACGTGCGTAGGCCTACACGCCTACAATATAATATTTTATTTATTACTTGCGGAATTATCGGAGGTTAGATTTTTAGCGATTTTATTATTTCTTAATATCCTTCATTGTTCACTATTAAATTTTTAATAGTTTTAATTTAGAATTACGTAAAGTAAATGCTGAACTAACAAAAGTATTTTTATTTAGACAAAAAATAAAAAATAAAAATCGTGTTTAATTTGATTAAGGTACGTAACTATAGGTCTATCGCCTATGTACGTGAACAACAGCTGGTAAAGAGGAAGCTTACCTATTGATGTCTTCTGTTTTTGTTTTGTTTTTATAGAAAGATGTTAGTTTTGAAGTTTGTTCAAAACTATATCTGAATAAAATATCAAACAAAAATACAACTAAAATACACCAAAAAATTAGAAAACTTGATCTGATTTTGAAGTAAACAACTAGCCAAACGAGATAAGAAAACCATAGATTAAAAATTTTACTATATAAGTTACGTAAGCAGAAAACGAAGCAAGACGCGACGTTCGCAATTTGTCGTCAGAACGGTGAACCAACCGATTCGCAAGAAACAAACTTGGAAATCGATTGCTCTCCCGATCGATTTTTCTATGCGTTAATATCACCTTTTTCTGGTAGAAATCAGAACGTAATAAGACTCGTAACATTTTTGTTTCGGAGTTGGATCCCCCCCCCTGGAACCGCGTCTGACTTCCACTAAATATAATACACAAACTATTTGTTTCCATTGGTACATAGTTTCCCTGGACGTTACTAGCAAAACAACTTGATGAATGTTATAAAAGGGTATTTTAGAAACAAAAGTAAATTGAACGTTTTTAACGCATCTTAAATCTTCATGTGGGAGAGGAGTATTAAAAAGAATTCCGATTGAAATTTATATAAAACTAAGTTATCTCAAATATTTAGTTTTACATTTATTTTGTTTGTCCAAGCGTAATTTAAATATTACTGAGCACTTTGTACATTATTAATTTAAACGCACACATCTACTTATGTTATTAGCAACAGTTACCCTATTGGATAATTGGATATTGGACTTTACCGCAATAAAGGTTTCAAGTAATTAACTCCATGACAATAGGTTTTGATTTATACCGTCGATGGATATTCATTAATGAAACAGTATTGATTTGTCGGATAGTGTTTTGGTTTAGATAAATTATGCTCAGGTTACTTCCATTAGATAATTAGTGCAGTCTAGTTGGACTGGTATTCCTAAAAATATAATGCACATGACGTTTCGTTTGTTTGCGTCATACGCAATATAAACCTACATCTATATATATAAAAGCCAAATCCACTGACATACTGATCACGATTTCTCAAAAACTACTGAACGGATTTTAATGAAATTTGGTATGTAGCTTCCTCTAGGACCGTAAGTGTTCTCTAAGAAAGGTTTTCAAAAAATTCGAACTCTTAGGGGGGTTTGGGGGGGGGTGGTCAAAGTTACTAAATCACGATTTCTCTAAAACTACTGAACGGATTGGAATGAAATTTAGTATGTAGCTTCCTCTAGAACCCTAGCTGCTCGGCAAGAAAGATTTAAAAAAAATTCGAAATTTTAGGGAGGTTTGGGAAGGTCAACGTTACTAAATCACGATTTCTCTAAAACTACTGAAGGGATTGGAATGAAATTTGGTATGTGGCTTCCTCTAGGGCCGTAGGTGCTGATAAAAAAGGATTTCAAAAATATTTAAATCTGAAGTGGGGCTTGAGGGATCAACGTTACTAAATCACGATTTCTCCAAAACTACCGAACGGATTGGAACGAAATTAATTATGTAGCTTCCTCTATGGCCATAGGTGCTGATAAGAAAGGCTTTAAAAAAATTTGAAATCTTAGGTGGGGTTTGGGGGAGGGGGTCAAAGTTACTAAATCACGATTTCTCTAAAACCACAGAACGGATTTTAACGAAATTTGGCATGTAGCTTCCTCTAGGGCCATAGGTGTTCTCTGGGAAAGGTTTTTTTTTTAAAAAAATCGATATTTTAGGGGGGTTGGCGGGGTCAAAGTTACTAAGAAAAAACCACCAAACGGATTGGAATGAAATTTAGTATGTAGCTTCCTCTAGAACCCTAGTTGCTTTGTAAGAAAGGTTTTCAAAAAATTCGAAATTTTAGGGGGTTTGGGGGTCAAAGTTACTAAAAATCCCCATAAGAAATACATAGTGTAATATATTTATTGATATAATATATTTTTTGTTAATATACATTTAACTTTGATTCGTCTATCCATGCAAAGCCGGATCGGGCCAGCTAGTTGTTTAATAAAACTAAATATTTCTAGGTAAGTAAAATTCGATAACTAAATATTCAAGACATTAACACAGCCGACGCGACTCCTTCTAACCTAAGCAATATTTGCATTTCACCATAACATAAGAATACGTTTTTATTTTTTAATTTAACTTGCAACAGTATGAAACTACATTTGTATGAAAAATAATAATATTTCCGAAAATTGTTAGACAAAAGAATAATCAGGAAATAATCAGCATTCCTATTCCAGCATACGAGAGAATTATGACCATTGTTAGGATTAATAGGGTAGGATTAAGAACTAATACAGAAGTTACAAATATTATGATAAAAAATAGTTTAGGATTTACTATCCCAAGACAAAGACACAGAAAGTAAGGTGGTAGCATTGGGTAATACTCCCAAATGTTGTGAAATAGCTGACAAGAGCAAAGCACACTACTTGGACAAACTAGTAGACTATAAAAGGGTCTTACTGATCTAGATATGAGGCCAGCGTTTTTGGAGTCAGCCGAAGGCTCGCTTTTGACAGGGTCAGTTTTCTGTGAGGAAATCCGCTGTTTGGGAATCGATCTTTGACTGGACGTTCTGAGAGACCGAGCACGGTAATTCCAGTCAAAACGTACTGAGGGAGCATTGGTAGAGAAGGTAGGCAGATAGATTGTCCAATAGTCATCTTTTAAGTATTTGTGTTTCGGTGCAATTAGAGTAGAAGCTCGTTCGAGTCAGAAATAATATTACATAAACACAGCTATTCTCTGGGTGTTTCGTCTTGGGGTAGCATTGTCAAGTTTATTAGCATTATAAAATTATACTTAGGTACTGTAGTTTGTCAATTGTCAAAATAATACTGTCATTCTACCAATGATAAAATATAAGAATTGTAAAGCGTATGAATTGGTTTAGTTTCTGTTTTTATAATCAGTTCATACCCAACCTTAGTAATCAGTTATTTTGAACCCTGACAGTTGGAAGCCTATTTCCACCCCTAGCACCTTGATATGAAAGGATTATGTTAGTGTAATAAAGGTAATGCTATGGACGTCATTGAAGAATACGAAATTTACAAACACCACAAAAGTAATTTAGACAAATTTTTACATGAAAAGTTGAATTTTGCTTCCAATTGACATTTTGATTTATAATTTTACGAACAACACAAAAAACCAAACCGACCTTGGAAACTATATTAAGGCACAACTTACAATGTAAGAATTGAACACGAATCACCTCATGAGTGTTGAGGTATATTTTCCCTCCGGCTACAACTTTAAGACGTATTTTCTGCCTCATTAATAGGGTAGAAAGAACATCACCCGGAGGCGGAAAAATGTCCATATAGTTTAATTTTTCTTCTATATCTATAAGCCAAATCCACTGACTCACTGATCACGATTTCTAAAAAATTACTGAATAGATTGGACGGAAATTTGGTATGTAGCTTCCTCTAGGGCCATAGATGCTAACTAAGAAAGGGTTTAAAAAAATTCGAAATTTTAGGGGGAGGGGGGGGGGGTCAAATTTACTAAATCACGATTTCTCTAAAACTAATGAACAGATTGGATTGCAATTTGGTATGTAGCTTTGTCTAGGGCCGTATGTGCTGATAAGAATGGGTTTCAAAAATTTGAAATCTTAGGGGGGGTTTGGGGGGTAAAAGTTATTAAATCACGATTTCTCCAAAACCACTGAACGCATTGGAATGAAATTTGGTATGTAGCTTTCTCTAGGGCCCTAGGTGTTTCCTAAGAAAGGGTTTAAAAAAATTCAATATTTTAGGGAGGTTTGGGGCTCAAAGTTACTAAAAAAAAATCACCGAACGGATTGGAATGAAATTTAGTATGTAGCTTCCTCTAGGGCCGTAGGGGAGCTAAGAAAGGGTTTAAAAAAATTTGAAAGTTTAGGGGAGTTTTTTTTTGGGGTGGGGGTTCAAAGTTACTAAAAATCCCCATAAGAAATACATAGTGTAATATATTTATTGATATACTATATTTTTTGTTAATAAACATTTAACTTTGATTTGTCTATCCGTGCAAAGCCGGATCTGGCCAGCTAGTCTTCCGAATATAAAACAAACATTAAAAGTATACTCAATGCTTTTTATACGGGCACCACTTTACAGCCCGCTAACAACTGCTGAAACAACAATGCATCAATGAACTTCCGTGTCTTTGACATTCTTCTCAATTCTTGACATAACCTCAATTGTTTTCGAAAATATGAATGTCCGTGTTTCAATCAAGTTTGTTCCGGAGTAAAATGCAAGTTAGTTACTAAAACTGTAGTTGGAGGAGAAATTTCGTTCGTTTTACCGGAAGAAAGTGTCCCAGTTGCCCTCAAGAAAATTAACCCTTCGCTTCGCTCGTCCCGTAACATTTCCTTTCGGGGAGACAAAGTTATGCTTTCCTCCAAACAGTGATTATTTTGTACGTAGCTTAATTTTTATAATCTTTTATGTGGCTTGTATGACAAATGAACTAAAGTCTGTAGGCTATGGAAATTCAGTGTTGAGTAACAATAATTTTATAAGGGTTCTTATTGAGCTGGAATGAAGATGCTGCCTCTGGCAGCGAAACATGTAGCCATAAACAATTAAATATAACCATATTTAAAATAAACGGTACCAGAAACTGGTACATACTTTCTCACAAACATATTTAAATTATTAAACAAATTCACTGTGATTTCATAATTGTATTAAAGTAGGAGGGATTATACGTTACTGTAAAGTAGGAGAGTAACTAATAAATATTATTATTATTAGTTACAGAGAAAACTGTTCGATCGATTTCGAACAAATTTGCACCAAACATGTCAATTAGACCTGTATAGATTGACAGCACGAAAAAAGATGTTGAAAAATTGTGAAACCAACTCCTTTTTTGGTCAAAAAACCCCCAAAAATCAGTTATTATTATTATTAGCTAAAACAGATTTTTTTTAAAGATGCGGTTTTTTGCATATGGTAGCGTGCGTTAAGAGCTACAAATAAGCCAAATTTTATCAATATCGTTAGAGCCGCTTTTTTATAAAAACATTATAACTGATTTTCCAAAAACTTTTCGTGCATCTCTACAGGCCTAATTGTCATATTAGGTGCAAATTTGTTCGAAATCGATCGAATAGTTTTGTCTCTAGCTTTATATACATACATACACACATTTTGTAAAAGAACACTTTTTTGGACTCAGGGGGTCCCAAAACGGATATTTCCACAGAAATCTCAACATCGATATACTCAACTGTAGTATAGTGAGAAAGTAAAATTGTTATCAAGAGAAACTTTATGGAATTAATTAACTTTTATAACAATTTGATAGTAACTGTAGTATAATAAATTATCGCTTTTGGTTTTAATAGCTGGTGCGATAATATCAAACACAAATAATAGTACTTTATTATTATAGTAGCCTATAGCATTTTGTGTGCGTCAGCTTTTAGCGTGGCTATTAATTTGCTTGCTTTATGCCACCATCCTTTATTATACATATGGGTACAAACTGAGGATACATGTGTTTCTTATAATACATTCGTTTAAGAACCATCAGGTGTTTGTTGTGATCTACACTTTTTACTTTGTTACTTCCACAATTTCTGCACGACTGCAAATTTCTTGAACATGAATAGATATACTGAGGTTTCAGCATTTCAGCTTGATTAGTTCTATTTATATGTAATACCACGCTTTAGGCTTTTATTGGTTATGATGCCAGACAGTAATTGGTGTAGTCATAAACTTTAACTCTTTGTAAGGCCCTTCGGCAGTTTATAGCATCCAGGAAAGCAAACAAAAACGAAAACTGTGTTTCAGAAAACCCCGAAAGGATTTAGCTTTGCTTCTATTATTATATCCTCATGAAGGACGTGACGTGTCGTGTATAACAACATAATATTTCTCTCTCAGAATTCAAAATACTCTTGGAATATTGTATCGTAGGTTACAATAGAGAATTTTAAATTCTCTTTATTTTTTTCTTCTCGTTCTTTTTGCATCTCATGTTCATAGTTCAAGACACTCTGAAATATCGAATTTGACGTGAAATTTGTATCATTTAAAATTACTATGGTTAAAAGGATTCATAGTTCCACAAAAATCTCTACACTGTACTATACTTTCTATAAGTATAGTGAGCAAGTAAATTGCATTTATTATTATTGTAAACTGTGTGTAGATCTAAGACTAACAACAATATACATATATATTTTAAGGTGATAAACCTTGGCGGCTATGTTAATTTATTTTATTTTGTGTTTTGTTGTGGTGTACTTTTTTGTTTTTTTCTTCATGTGATATTTTACTGTTATCGTTTTTTTATTGTTGTTTTATTTTATATCCAAAGTTTAGAGTTATTTGTTATTAATTTTGTTATTTATTGCTTATCATTTTAGTCGTAGATGTAATATGTGTTGTTATTTTGTTACTTTTGTCCGCATTTTATGTTATTTTATTTTGTTTAGCAGATAAATATTTAGAAAAATATGTCGGTTGTGTACTAATTTTATAGATGTTGATTTATAATAATTCGTTTCAATATAAATTCGAAGAATATATTTTATACGTTGTGTTTTATATATAAATGTATCTACGTTGTGCAACATTTCAACTTGATCATCTATAATCTCAGGAAGTGAGGTGTATGTGGAGAAGAGGCCAATAAAGGTCTGAGCATTAAGGGAAGGGGTTCTAACATTGCTACCGTGCTAAAAGCTTTTCTCAATATGGAAACCGAATAGGACGCCACATTGACCCAAATCCCGCAAATATTGCATCTGAACTTACGCAAAAATGTCTTCTTTCGTAGTAATAGTAAGGTATCTATTTATTTTGATCAATGCAGAATTAGATTTGATAAAATGTTCAGATTTAAAAAAAAAAAAATTACATTTTAAGCATGTAAACGGTTAACAAAATAATACAATACGAAAAAACTTTAGTAACAGAAATGTAATCTTACTTAGTACATTAAAATATAAATATTACTAATAACTGATTATTAATCAATATATTTCCCACACAAAATGTTTTCAAATATAAAATATTACGATTTTAGAAATTTGGATAAAAAAACTTGTTCACAAAAAAAAAAAAAAAAATTAATAAAAAAATAAAAAACTCGCAATTTTAAATTACATTTCGGTCAACTCACTTTTGTATGATAATTTCTGAATCATTGACGGATTTTTCTGAACTGATTTAGAATGGGAGTTGGATAAAATATCAATGAAAATGATCTTTACAAAAATATGGAGAGTATTTTTATTTGTTTAGTATTAATATAAAAAAAATTAGTTAATTTGAAAAATACAGTTATTGCTGCTTACGCTCTTTTTGTGTCTTTGAATTGGGGGGAATAACACTCGGAAAAATCAATGTCAATACTCAGATTTGAATCTACGATAGTGTGAAATTGAAATGATAGAAAGTAAAATTATGTATAAACAGTTAACTTTATTTTTATATAATAATTAAATTTAAATGCCTAAAATTATTAATAATGTAGTTATAATATACAATACAATATAATCCAATACAATAATAATACATAATAATCCTATGCGAGCAATATCTGTCTGTACGTACGAGCAATCTCGAGATCCAGCGGAAGGATTTTGCTAAAAGTTTTTGATTAGAGGCTTTTGGGTCTAAAACATCGATTGGTGAAAACCACTACCTCAGGAAAACTCGTATTTTTCTAAACAACTCTTTTGAAAATTGAAAATTTTTAACTTTGAGCTTATGGAGTTTAAAATCATTACATATGTTTACTGACTATAATAACAACAGTAATCAGCTGTTTCCTATATTATTTCCATTATCAGCTGATTTTAAGCTTAAAACAATTTTCTTCAAAATCGTCCCCTCTTTTGGCCAAAAAACCCCAAATAATCAGTTATTATTTTTTTATAGAAAAACGGCTCTAATGATTTTGATAAAATTTGTCTTATTTGTAGCCCTTAATGTACCCTACCATATACAAAAAAAAAAAAAAAACGCATCTTTCTAAAAATTCTCGTTTAGCTAATAATAACAGTAATAACTCATTTTTGTGGGTTTTTTTGGCCAAAAAGAGTTTTTTCAAAACCTTTTTTCGTGCATCTATACTGGCCTAATTGACATGTCTGGCGCAAGTTTGTTCGAAATCGATAGAATAGTTTTATCTCTGGCTTTGTATACATACATACAGACAGATATGCAGACAGACATTTTGTAAAAACCACTTTTCTGGACCCAGGGAGTCCCAAGACGGATATTTCCACAAAAATCTCAACATCGATTTTTTGCGATCACTTTACTTTATCTATTCTGTAGAATAGTGAAAAAGCAAAAGGAATTAAACAACTATTTATTATTTTGTTCCAACAAATCTTTACTTTTCATAATATTCTGACATTGAATATCATATAATAGTTTCGAATATCATCCATTCTCTACAAACTTTGCCACAATCGCATTACAATATAGATACAATCTTGTTTATCCAGTTCACAGCGATAACAAGCCTGGTATAAATATGTGGAATATCCAGTCCCACGCAATTCAAGTTATAACCCCGATCTGCAAACCACCGCACATTAAAGGTCCGCTACTGTCTCCGTCGCAAAACCCATTCTTCCCTTTCGGATCTATGGTGCAGATATTAATGGCCTTACATAAGTTCTGATCTTCATAAATACTTTCATAACCACTTCTCTTTATCAGTTGGATACATTGCTGATTACCGATGACCTTTACACTTGCGACCTTTAATCGTTCCTTGAGGAAATCACTTTGATGACCTGTTTCAATTTCTGTAATGCCCCAACCTAGGATTTTACACTCAGTGTTTAATCTGTGACTTGGGTTCAGAATGACAGGGGACGGTAGTCTGACACTGGATATTCTTTTGTTAAACATAAGTGATGTTTTTAACTCCAAAATTGCGAGATCATAACTGTTATAGCACCTGAATGTACAAACACCACATCGTATTAATAACGTGATATTTAAGATTCTTAAATTAGTTTAAGGTATAATTTATTGATCTATAATCTGTGGTTTGAACTATTGTTTAGGCCCGTATTACACTGTGAAATATTTTATAAAAATTCTTTGACAAAGATCTTTGATAGTGTAATGGGTCATGTTTTATAATATACTATCTGCCCGATCAGGCTTTGCACGGATAGACAAATAAAGTTAAATGTATATTAACAAAAAACATATATCAATAAATATACTACACTAAATATTTCTTATGGGGATTAGTAACTTTGACCCCACGAACCCCCCTAAAATTTCGAATCTTTTGAAAACCTTTATTAGCGAGCACCTAGGGCCCTAGAGGAAGCTACCTACGAAATTTCATTCCAATCCGTTAGGTGGTTTTTTTAGTAACTTTGACCCCTCCCCAAACCCCCCTAAGATTTCGATTTTTTAAAACCCTTTCTTAGCCAGCACCTACGGCCCTAGATGAAGCTACAAACCAAGTTTCATTCCAATCCGTTCAGTAGTTTTAGAGAAATCGTGATTGAATTACTTTGTCCCCCCAAACCCCCCTAAAATTTCAAACTTTTTGAAAACGTTTCTTAGTTAGCACCTATGGCCCTAGAGGAAGCTACATACCAAATTTCATTTTAATCCGTTCAGTAGTTTTTGAGAAATCGTGATTGAATTACTTTGTCCCCCCAAACCCCCCTAAAATTTCAAACTTTTTGAAAACGTTTCTTAGTTAGCACCTATGGCCCTAGAGGAAGCTACATACCAAATT
>JAGFPH010023005.1:0-12217 GCA_018207615.1 Philaenus spumarius
AATAATGTTACTTTAAATTTAAGTTAGTCTCTTGCATTCAAACCGTTCACGTGCGCGACTTGCTATCCCTGGCGCGCCTCGATACTACTACGAATTTTCCAGGCCTACTCTTACAGAATTCAACATAGCTCTGTTGTTTTTGTACTGATTTCCAAAAACTTAGTGTTGTTGTACTACTTGTTAGTTTTTCTAACAATAAATGTTCTGTAACATGTCCTAAAAACGTACAATATTTCCGATATTTAATTTTAAAGTAATTTCAAATTTTACTTTTTGCAAGAAATGTTAATTGGGGTCTAAAGTATAAGAGATAGAAGAAAAGTGGTTATAACCTTTTTGAAGGGAAATATATTTAGGCGTAGATAAACGCTTAAACCACCTTTCTATCTTTAACCGTTTTAGAGTTAGACGCGGAAACGTAAACCATTCACGCGCGCAACTTCCCCCCTCCCCCCGAGTTGTGACCACCCTAGAAATGCGACATCATCGATTTTTTTCATCTACTAGATATCCCCAACAATAATCAAAAGTCAAACTTTGTCAGACTTTCAGTGCATACTCAACCCGTGTAGCGCCCGGCCTATTATTACAGTGGCCTTTTCCATCAGAAATAGTCCTCTGCAGTGGATGTAATGTTTTTTAAGTAAATAGTCTTAACCCTAGAACTGTACAGTTAACGTTTTTCCGATGCCAAGCCATTTTGGTACGTTTTGCAAGCTTTTTTCAAAAATTCGTCAATTATACCCAAATCCAAAAGTGTTCTATAGCTTTTTTGTAGGAAAAGGTTCAGAGAATTTATATATGCCAGTAAAAAATTGATTGATGTAAAATTTATTAGCTCAAGAAACAAAAAATGTTTAGTAACGAAAGGAAAAAGTTCAACTTTAGGCCTTCATAAAAAGTAGTAAACATTTTTTGTATTTTTTTCAAAATGTTCTCAATAGAACTGTATAAAAATATATATCAATTTCAAATTTCTTATTTTGAAAACACCAGTTTTAAGGTTCCTACTACAAGACTGGTAACAAAACTAGGCCTAGTTTGAATAGTAATTTAGGAATATTATGCTTTGCCCAAAAATGAAAAATTATTATAAGAAAGTGTAGAGAATAAATCAAAGAATTGAACTGTATACTTGTAAATATTGATTAGCTTGACTTAAATCACAAAATGAGATAAAATAAATAAACCTCTCGCGCATGAATCCTATACGAGATTCCGTGTGAAAAACCTTTAAACAGCCACTTTGGGAGCGTGAGAAAGTCAACTTTTGAATTTCCCATTTGTCAGTATTTCTCAGCACTTTACGAGCAAAACCGTTAGAGTAAATATGGTTTGCTTTACACCAAACGAACGATAGAACTTTGGTCTAAAAATAGATATAAACAAGTCTACACAATTATTTCAAATTGTAAGAGATATCTCAAATGCAAAATGTGCTGTTTTATTGATTGAAAAATGTCCAATTGCAAGGGCTTATAGAAACCTTTATATTTTCAAAACTATAAGAGTGACGCCTGATTGGAAGGCAGTTTTTAAAAAACTTAAATCTTGACGAATCCAAATGTATCTTTATATTATTATAAAAAATTTCTGTTGAGGGATATTGCACTTTAGAGAAATGACAAAGTTGAATAATTTTGTTGTTTTTTACACGCCGCAATAACTTTACTTACAGAAAACTAAATTTTAAAACGATGATTACATTTTATGTTAATATATGTTTTAGAAAAAAATTGTAAATACAAAAATTAAAGTTTAAATCATTTCCTTTCCAACGGTTTTTGTTTTATTGCGATTGGATGATTTTTAGTGGGTGAAATATTCAATACAAAGTAGAGTTGTCAATTGAGCAGTCAAACGGGGCTAGTGTTAACCCTCTCCGTGGCAGACTGCCCAAATTGACGTTCTCTCAGGCGCAAGACGTAACCATTTCGAACCTATGCGAGAATTTGTACATTCGGTTATTTAATACACTTAAAATCATCCAATCGTAATAAAATCGGCACAGTTGGAAAGGAAATCAATTAAACTTTAATTTTTGTATTTAAAACTTTTTCGTAAAACGTATATTTACATACGTAATCATCGTTTTAAAATATGTAGATCGGGTTACAGATGTTTCACGCGTGAATTTACATACAATTGTACTGTTATTTCCCACTTCTTCAACGGGCAACACCATCTACAGAAGTATTTCTATCGAGATTATGAAGATCCCATTGGATTCGTCAAGATTTTATCTTTCTAATAGTGCCTTCCAATCAGAAGTCACTATTTTACACGATTTATGACGAAGATTTCTGTAAACCCTTGCGATTGGACAGTTTTCAACCAATGAAACAGGCACATTTGTCAATCGAGGTAACACCTACAATTTCATATGTTTTTATAGATTTCTTGATACCATTTTGTAGAGAATCGTTTGATCTTTCTAATGGTGGGAAGTAAACTATAAATAACCAGATTTTTGTTTGTCGAGAGAGCAGTGGAAAGTACATAATTAGGGCAGTCTGGTGAGACCGTCTAGCGCATGGGTTTCCACGTTATTCATATGACCCTTCCTGCGACCAGCGACTTTTCATTACATTGATGTCATTTTGTTATTCAAATAAAGATAACTCAAACACTTTTGTGAACTAAGGAAAGACAAGTATACCGTTCTTTCCTTTGATTTATTCTCTACACTTTGTTATAATAATATTTCATTTTTGGGCAAAGCGTATATTAGTAAATTACATTTCAAACTAGGCCTAGTTTTGTTAGCAGTCATGTATTTGGAACATAAAAACTGGTGTTTTCAAAATAGGAAATTTGAAATTGATAAATGTTTTTATACAGTTCTATTTAGAACTAAATTACGAAACTTTTTTACGCTTACGAAAATATTACAAAAAATATTTACTACTTGTTATGTAGGCCTAAAGTTTAACTTTTTCCTTTCGTTACTGAACATTTTTTTGTTTCTTGAGCTAGTAACTTTTACAGTTTTATATCAATAAATTTTTTAATTGCATATATGAATTCTTTGAACCTTTCTCTACAAAAAAGGTATAGAATACTTTTGGATTGGGATAGAATTACTATTTTTGGCAAATTTTTTAAAATACGCTTGCAAAACACTAAAAACGGGCTCGCTAATTTGAGCTATAACCAGGGCAAGTCCAGGGTTAATACAAACAACTAATGAAAATCACAGATTTTAAAAATAATCTGCCTTAACCATACCAATGAACAAAACTGATTTCAACTACGAAATAAACATGATAAAAAATAGCTGTCTCAAACGGATACAACTATAATATGATATATGCAAAAATTAAAAAGAAGAGGAAAACAAAACAGTTATACCTTGTTCACCATGTTTAAAATGGCTGACGTTAGGGATTTGGGCCAATGTGGAAAACGAACATCACGTGTGGGACGGGCGACTCTACGTATGATTCACAGTAGTTCTTGGTAAATAAGCATTCTCTTCTCTAGCCCACCCTAACGTTCACGTTCGTCCCTGAGGAAGGTCCGCGTGTGACACAGTCTGCCAAGCCCATAAATATTGTAGGGGGAGGTGCTTCACTTTAAACTCTCGTTGAACAAGGTATAACTACAGGTAAAGTTAAATATATTGGAATATATTAGCATGGTTTGCTATTCAACGTGGTAGCGAGAGTTAAAAAAAAAAGGCTACACACTTGCTTATAGAACAACAAATTATTTAATAAACTTGTTGAACTTACCGTCCAATAGTCCAATTTTACATGTCCAACGACGGCCGTTTCGGCTATTCAGCCATTTTCAAGTTAAGGACCATTGTCCTTCATCACTAATAAAAATAAAAACACATAGTACACTTAAAAACACTTATACACACGAGTCCACAATTACAAAATACATGCTCGCACATTTTAATGTCCGTGTGGTTAGTTCACTGTCCACGGCTAGACTGTCGGTGTTACGTTTGTGCATAGTTCTTATCTGTATTTGTTTTTGCTATTACCAAGTCGAATAATGGGTTGGAATTAAAATCGAGTTAATTATTAAGTAGCGTTCCTTGCTCTGTCTTGAAAGCTTTATAAATCTCATACTGCTCCAGAACATTCATAAGCTTCCCTTTGCTACACTTATGCAAAATGGTTAAAGATTTTTCAATCACATCATATTGGTGTGTTGTTTCCATAATGTGTTCAGCAAATTTTTAATTGGTTTTCGGAGGTTGTGCTGATCGTATTGCAAGAGGAAGATGTTCTTTAAACCTTTTATGAAATGATCGTCCAGTCTGCCCTATGTATTTTTTGGGGCAATCAGCACATGATATCTGGTATACTCCTGTTTGTAACGTGCTGTGCTTACACAAGCCGTTTACAAACAAATTTATTAATGAAAAATAAATAAAATTTTGACATATTATTCCTAAGTTAATTTTAATAAAATAAAAAAAATAACCTTTGCTGCGTAACAATTATTTATAATATCCTACCTTCAATCCATTTACTTTACTTTATTTATATAATTATCAATCCAAAATATTACAACACTATTCCCTTAATCACAACAAAAACAATCAAACATAACCCCAAAATTGAAAATAGGTTAGGTTGTAGTCAGATCTGTGTTTATAACAGTTAACTACCAAATCTCTGTTACGCATTAACTTATTACATCTGTGCGTACAGTTGATAGCTACAGGACAGACCGTCTCAGAAGCACGACATCTATGTTTCTACACACAGAGTTCACACCGCCAAAACACTCTGTTACCGCTCTCAACCGACGCCATTTTGTTTCCATCTTAGATTACACCGAATTTAACGTTTAATTTCAAGGTTCGAATTACCATAAAGTACTTCTGGGAAGGAAAGGATTCAAATTAAGAAAGCATAGTAGTTGGCACTTTAAATTTACTCCTCCATACTTAATTCCATTGAATCTACAAAACAAAAATATGAAACTTGGCAAATCATGTTTAATAGTTCACAAAAAAAATCATTCACTCACACATTCAACAAATTTTAGTATAACATACAAAAAAAATTAACATCATTTCTCTTAGCTTCCTGAATGCAGATTTTTTTTTATATTACTTATTTAAGATTATTTACTTACGTACGTTTTTTGTTGAATTTATGACTTTTTTATAGTGCACTTTTAAAACTTAAGATACAAAGAATGAATTTACTTTTAACACATTTTTTATTTTATGCAAAATCTTATTTAAATGAATTTATACTTAGTCAATTGTTTAGCCTCATTTATCACTGAATTTGCTTTATGATGCACGGATATAATTCACTCCGAAACACTGTTCATTTTCTACAAGTCACCTTGCTAGCCCGCCATTAATATACTTTGCAAAGCACGCTTATTTTTCGAAATTTGTTTAAGTCAATATCTCCGACTACGGACGTCCGATTTTCACCATTCTACACTCTAACATGAGTACACTGTCTCTACTACACTTTCAAGATATTTAGGTTGTATTTCTTACAGAAATACCGCATTTCTCCATTATTTGCGGAGCAATATACTTAACACACACAAATAGGTCTGTTCGCTAGAGCGTCCCAGATTCAAGTGAGATCAAGGCATCGTTTCCGGAAACCACCTAATGCATTCATGATGTCATGTCACGTGGTCCCTCTCCACCAATCCTGATTATCTTGTTATAATAATTCTGTATGCAGTCTTCCTGTTTCGCACCCGTTGTAGAGGCTAATTACTATGAGGTGTCTCTTTCTATTTTAAAAATATATTTAAGTTCTTTGTATCCTCTACTTATGATCTATTATATTACAAATTGCTTTTTTATGAATGAAAATAATGAAATTAAACTTGTCTGCATTCCCCCTTTGAATTTCTATGTTTATTATTTTTTATGAAAATACTAAGTCTTTTAAAATAGGCTAAAATGTCCAAAATTTACATTGTGACCCCCTTTACGTTATACCCTTATTTAAGTGATTAAAATCCCTGAAACTCACATATATTACAAAGACCCCCTCTGATTATGGTTAAAATTGCAAATTTGAACCATAATCAACGAAAAGGAAATATATGTGAGTTGAAGCACCATAGAAGTTCATAGTCACCTCACATAAATATTTTGTCTGCAATCAAATTTACAAAAGAAATTAAATTATTTATCACATACATCCATACACACATACCATAATAACATTTCAAAACTATTTGCCATTACAAATATAATACATTATTCATGAATATATACAATACAAAAAATACAAAGTCCAAATTTCACCTGAAAAGAAAAAATTTATATAAAATATGCAACATTTTCAATCAATTTACAATACACTGCAAGTCAAGACAAATCCATTTTCATAAGTATGTTCATTATCAGCATACAATAGTCATTATTTTTATATTTGCATTATAATATGCGTTCTCCATTTTAACACCTTTGACCCTGTATGGTCCTCTGTACAGCAAAAAGAACTTCTTTATCTCCTTCTTTAAGCATGATGATAGATAGTGATTTTTCACTAACACCAAATCTCCTCTTTCATACCTTATTGGTTTGACATTCTTGTCATGTTGTTTCTTCCGTTGTTCAGCTTTGATTTTTAGACATTTCTTTGTCAATATCAATCTTTCTTCCCTTTTTAACTCCCTATTGTCTGGGAAATCCAACAATTCATTGTATATCCTAGGACATCTTTCGTTGTAGATTAGTTCGTATGGCGGAAAGTTCGTTGAATCATGCACTGAGTAGTTGATACATTTTTCTATGAAATCTACATAGTCAGGCCACCTATTATGTTTTTCATGGATGTATATTCTAAACATCTTTCCTAACTCTCTCATACTTCTTTCACTAGGATTACTTTGTGGATGGTAAACTGACGTATGTCGTATATGGATTCCTTCCCAGCCTAGCGTTTCATACCGTACTTGCGACTGAAACTGACTACCATGGTCACTAAGGATGACCTTAGGTTTTCCAACTTCTTGCATATAATTTTTTACTATTTTTTCTGCTAATATCTTAGAAACCGCCCTCTTAACTGGATATAATTTAATAAATTTTGAAAAAACAGTTAATACCACAAAAATGTACTTAACCCCCCCCCCTTGCCTGTAGGCAATTCCCCAAACAAATCAACTGCTACTAAATCCAAAGGTTTTTCTGGAAAAATGTTAATCATTAAGCCTTCCTGCTTCTTATTACTGACTTTACTTTTTTGACACAAATCGCAAACTTTTAGCTTTGTTCTTATTACTTTCTCAAGTTTTGGAAAACTAAAGATCTCCCTTAAAATGCGATAACATTTTCCACCTCCTATGTGACCATATCTTTCATGACAATCGTTTATTATAGTATCAATCATTTTTGTTGGTACGCATATCTTAAAACTATCCATTTCACTATACCTTCTAAACAAAACATCCTGATACATTACAAAAAATTTCTTTAACCTATCATAATTTTCACCTTGTTCTAACAAACTTTTTATTATTCCTTGATATTTTATATCTAATCTTTGTTCTGCAACTAAGTTCTTAAACAGCTGTTTCATTGTCTTATCTCTAAGTTTTAGTTGTTTTTCTAACTGTAAGTTGTAAATTTTGATCACACCTTCTTCGTTTTTTCTAACTACTTCGTGATTATCAATTCTAGATAATGCATCTGCAACTACATTATCTTTTCCAGGACAGTACTCAATTTCTAAGTTGTACTCCTGTAAATACAACATCCATCTTAACAATCTACCATGAGTGAGTTTACAATTTTTTAAAAACATTAAGGCTTTGTGATCAGATTTTACAATTGTTTTATTACCTAGGATGTAACTCCTAATTTTTTTACAGGCGAAAATTATGCTTAGTAATTCCTTTTCGGTAATAGTGTATCTAAGTTCAAAATCTTGAAGGCTTCTACTTGCAAAAGCTATTAGCATGTGTTCATTATCCCCATTAATTTGATACAAAACAACCCCCAAAGCTAAATCAGATGCATCAGTATTCATATAAAATTCCTTGTTAAAATCAGGATACTTTAAAATTACACAATCTAAAAATTCTTCTTTTATTTTGTTAAACACAGTTCTTTCTTTGTTACCCCAGGACCAGTCTTTACTGAGTTTGTTGTTTCCCAGTAAATGCTTAAATTGTGCAGTCAATTCTGCATAACCACGTCTACATTTTCTATAATAATTGCACAGTCCCAAAAAACTTTGTAATTGTTAAAGTTTCTTGGTTCTGGAAATGACTCTATCACTTTGACTTTGTCTGGGTCAGCTCTGATGCCTTCCTCAGAAATAACGTACCCCAAAAAATTTATTTCCCTCATACAAAAACTTGATTTGCTTAATTTAATTTTTACATTGAACTGTCTCAATCTATAAAAAAGTCTAGCCAAATGTTCAATGTGTTCTTCAAAGGTACGTGACGCTATGCAGATGTCATCGACATACACAATTTCAAATGATAATACATCTGGCCCCATGACATGAGATAACCCCTTTTTGAATATCAACGTACTTACATTAAGTCCAAACGGTAGTCTTTTGAACTGCAATTTCTCCCATTAAATGTAAAAGCTACGTATTTTCTACTATACTCATCTAATTCAATCTGCCAAAACCCACTTACTAAATCAATACTTGTAATATATTTAACCCCCTCAAATTTCTGAAGTAAGTCGTCAATATTCTCAGGTGCCTCCCTATCAGGAATAATAAGTTTATTTACCTGCCTGGCATCTAAACATATTCTAACAGAACCATCTTTCTTAATTACACAAACTAAAGGGTTAGAATATTGACTATTTGACGTTTCAATGATATCATTCTCTATCATCGCATATATTATTTCTCAAGACTATTTTTTTGTCGGTACGCCATAACTTCCTTAATACATCATCAAATTACATGAATGAGGCATCATTTTAAAGCTTTCCTTAACCACTACACGGGAAAAATAGACAAACAGCTTAAAATTCATGTTTTAATAACAAAAATTGATTTAAAAAACTTTTATATTATACTCTGTATGTTCCTAATAAAAGGCGCCATCTACTAACCATCTGTTTAACTAGCATGACAGCTGTTAGTTAGATTGTTTACACCGTAAGATTGTATAGGGAAACTGTTATTTATAAACCAATGTAAATAAATAATAAACTTAATTAACTGAATTAAATCAACGTGTTAAATCAGGTAAATGTAGGCCTACTCCGAACTTGCGAAATATTCGCACGGGTCAGCTAGTTCTTTCTATTTCTTTGCCAACTGCATCTCTCTTTGAATGAGGTACTGCATAAGATTTGTTCATAAATTGTACATTGTTATTAATATTAAGTTCTGCTTTAAAGTCTAATATTTTTCCTGGTGTGTCAGAAAAAATATCCTGAAAATGATGTAACACTACCCTTAATCTCTGTCTATTATCTTCCCATTCTAAATTTGTATTTTCTATTACTTTATCTACAATATTTTCCCATTCTACATTATTTGATTCTAAATTATTCTCATGCACTACCTCATTATAGTATGCACAAGCTGTGTCTTCTAATTGACAATATAATTCTCCCTTATTTTCTATTTCTGAGAACACTTGTGGTTCTAGTTCCTTACATATTTTCAAATTATACACACAGGATTCTTTAAGCCTACCAATGAACTTCGTTGAAATTTCTGTGTCATTTACTTTTAAGTTAATTATTTTATTTTCAAAATCTATTTTTTTTTTACTATTCCCCAAAAAATCACAGCCCATAATAAAATCTAAATTCAACCCCGTTACTACAAGGAAATTCATTAATACACTCGTATCACCTATCTGTACATCTAAACAAATTTGTTTTGATACTCTCTTACTCCTGACACCAGTCACCCCCATTATAAGTAAATTTGATACTGGCAATTGCATGAGCTTATATTTACTTAATTTATTTAATTCATTAAAAATGTTTTCATTAATAACGGTTATCTCTGTACCTGAATCTACAATACATTTATATTTCCTATTTAAAACTTTTATTTCTATTTCTATTATATCACCTTTAATGGATTGTGACTTAATGTCAGTGTAATTACTTTCATCTATTAAGACATCTTGATTTTCTAAACTAAATGCTTCTTTTAATTCAGTCGGCCTATCTTTTTCATTGGACAATAGCATCCCAGCCGAACGTACTATTGTCTCCTTTCGTTTCCCTTTTGTTGATCGTCTTGTACTTGTCTCGGCATAGGCCTACCATTAGTATAACCCTGTTGGGGCGCATTACTCTGAAAAGGCCTATTCTGTTGGTACCCCTGCGGAGGCATTTGATTTTGGGGTTGCATATTTCTATCAAAGTTTTGTTGTGGCATCCTATTCTGAAATTGCCTATTACTATCGTATCCTTGCGGAGCCCTATTATTCTGAAAATACCTATTGTTGTTATTGTTATATGGTGGCCTATATTGATACTGCGTATTGTATTTAACTTCCTGTGATTGTCTATTTCTATCAAAGTTACTTTGTTTATTACCTTCCTGCACATATTTGTTACTCTCCTGCCAATCCATAATTATTTTCTCTAGCCTAATTAAGTTTTCAGGTACCGCTGCTAAAATTACTATTCTCAGTTCATCCGGCAATTGCTTTACAATATGACGCGTAAAAGTCTCCATCGACATTGGAGGGTCTAAAAACTGTGTCTGGTGATATAGTCTAATCACATAATTGTGTATATCTTTATGAGGCCCTGCATATTGCTTTCCTAACATTATTTTCATCCATAAATTCTCTTGTTTGTCTTGCGACCAGAATCTTTCCAGAAACGCAAGTTTAAAATCTTCAAATCCTAACCATTCTTGATTATGCACGTCAAACCAAGTACCTGCCTCTTCCTTAAAATATTTTCTAATCAACACTAATTTATATTCCCATTTTTCATTTCTATACCTATTGAAAGTATCCAAAGCTTTAATAAATGTTTTAGGGTGAGGTTCCCTCTTCTCATGAAAAAATTCTGGTATAATAGTTTCATTTTTAGCCTCTCCTAACATAACTACAGATTTCGTTTCTAACCTAACCTCAAATTCATCTCTGAGTTCTTTAACATCTTTCTGCACATTATCTATTTCAGAATTTAAAATTTCTACAACTTTACTTTCAACCTGTTCACATTTCTTATCTAATTTCTTAATTCTATTATTTGTGTGTACCAATTTTTCATCTATTTTTACAAATTTTTCATTTACTTTATCCCTAGCTTTACTAAATTTTTCATCAACTACCTTAAATTTATCTTTCATTTCATTTGAAATTGCTTTAACTTTTTTATCAGTATCAACTTTATTAACTTCAAACTTTTTAGTCAAACCACCTACCTCTACTTTTAGATTTTCAATTGCAACTTCATTTTTCTTAAATTTTGTATTAAGCTTAATCAATTCTCCTTTTACTTCTTGTCTAAATTCATTTATATTTTCTTCCACTTTTTTATTATATTTTTCAAAATCTTGCTTAACCTCTACTCTAAATTTATCCAATTCTTGTTTGGAATTATCAATTTTTCACTTAAGTTCACTATGTCTTGTTTAGAACTATCAATTTTTTCACTTAAACTCACTATGTCTTGTTTAGAACTATCAAATTTATCATTTACCTCTAACCTAAAATTTTCAAAGTCTTGTTTAGCTTCTAATCTATGTTCATTAGATTTTTTATCTAAGTTTTCAAATTTATTATCAATTGAATTTCTAAATTGTCTCAAAAATTCAAACATATTCATATCATTATTTTCTAAGTCATTACTACTATCTACATGTGCATTGTCAACTTTTTTTGTGTTTTCCATCATTATTTCAGAAGTTACTTCTGCATTTATTTTATTTTCTTCTCCTGAGACGGTATCATTCATTGAATGATTTAATACAGAAATACCAGAATCATTTAGTTCTGCCATCGTATTTTTAATTATTAACCCCTGATTATTTATTATTAATTAACTTTATTAACTTATTGTAACATTTTGTATATATCTAAGTAATTTCAAAGTTAAAGAGTCCTGGTTAACAAATAAAAATACAATGAAATGTAAGATTCAATATAGACCTACCTACCTACCTACCTACCTATATAGCCTAGCCTAGAGCAGTCAAAATTAATATCTTAATAAAGTAACTTCGGGGTTTTGAATGAGTCAATTAAATCACAGTAAATACACAAATGATAACAAGCTTAAGCTAAATTAAATTAAACTTACCGTATA
>JAGFPH010023006.1:0-12216 GCA_018207615.1 Philaenus spumarius
TCAAATTTAAACCTAGAGTAATACAATTATTGATGACAAAAATAAAAAATAAAACATAGCTTTCCGTGGCGGACTGGTCTAGCCCAAGTATTATAGCCCTGCACTTAACAGCTGTTCTACAGGGATTCCACATTAGCAGAAACAAAACTATGGGGCGCGAAAGGTTTGGACAACGCGGAGCGCCTGCAAATGCCGTGCGGTAACATACAAACACTGCTGCATACCGTCCTGGCTCAGAGGACTTCTTTCCTCTCGCGGACAATAATATCATTGTATTGACTTGTTAAATGCGGGGACATCTGCTTGTGTCTGTTTTATACAGCGTTTATAGGCTTGGAGGAAAGCGAGGAGGAGGTTAACGATCAAACTGAACTTATATCACACGTAGACGTGGCAAATACTCTTGACCTTACTTTAGTGTAGGTTTACACCATCTTTTTTTCCTTTCCTTTGCGTTACGATTCCGTTTTCTTCTAAAAACAGAAGAGAAGGGATAGATTGTTCGAATTGTCAGTTAAGCGGAGGAAAGTGGAAGGGATGATGTTTCAGTACAAGCTGAAATGTCCAAGTCAAGAATGATTATTGAAAAAGAAGAGAATAGAGTTAAACAGTACAGAATAGAAAATATTAGGAGAAAATACAATTACTTGCCTCTTATAGTTGAAATTCTCAAAATTTTAGCTAAGGATGGACAGTTAGTCCCACTATTATGAAAAATCAAAAGCAAGAACTATGCACAAGGAAATCAAAGAAAGCAAAAACGTGATAGGGCTTCCATTAAACAAAATAAATGTTATTCTACTTTATAGTGTAATATAAATTTCATAGAATTCAAATGTATTGCATTGATAAAAAATTGGATGTATCCTCTTATAAAACTTGTATAAATTACTCTTGAAACTTGAATTAAAATAAAACAATTTTAATAAAAATATATAAAAAGTCTGTGTGTGATGTTCTCAGATCATAAAATAAAGCTCATGATCATTATAGCTTAGTTGCGTGTTTGCATATTTAACTATGGCTGATTCTGCTGGAAATTGGTGTCTCATTGAAATTGACCCTGGTATTTTACTGAATTGACTAAAGAATTTGGTGTTAGGGAAATCGAAGTGGAAGAGCTTTGGACACAGAATTATTTGAAAATCTTAAGCCCGTTCATGGATTCATGGACTGATATTTCTATTCAAATTAATTCCTGATGACGAACTTTCTGGATCAGTTGTAAGATAAAATAGAGCTAGAGAACTTGTATATTGGCCAAGCTTAAATAATGAAATTGTAAAATTAGTAAGTAACTGTAGAATAATATGTCAACAGTTTAGAAATAGTACTGACAAAGAACCAATGTTTAACCCTTTGATGACCGACGGTACTTTTAAGTACCTCCCAATTCAACTGTTTTTATAAAAGGTAACAGTGGCTTTATCTACAAGTTGATGCCTGGAAGTACTTTAGAGTACCATTGCAGTTCTGTAAAACATCAGGTCTACATCTAGTTTCAACAAATGCCACCAGAAAGCAGGACTTGCTTGGCTACTGCTTGCTTTCAATTGGCAATTTATATGGTGTAATTTCCTTAATTTTTTAAAACATGTTCTAGTCTTTCATTTAGTAGTACTTTTTATTAAAAGGGTAGCTTATTGCTTTAAATTAATTCCTTAACTTAATAAGAACTGATCTAAGTTATTATTATAAACCTCTCATGAATACAAATTATACAGATTCAAACTTAAGAGCAACCAAGCAAACTTCCTATAACCACTCCTAGATGGTGCTGATAAACTATCTTTTACTTTACTTTTACTTTTACTTTACACATAATATTTATACCGATAGTAAAGTAACTAAAGTTTTGTTAATTTGTCAGTTTTATTTAATCAAGCCTTAGCCTAGTGGATAACGTTGCGTCTTCCTGATCAGAAGATGCTGGGTTCGAATCTAGGCTAGGGAGACCAGATATTTAATCATATCTGTGGGTTGAGTTTAGGAGGGCGGAAGTAAAGCAAACGGTGGTTGGCTCGCTTTCAAGCTGACGGGATAAGGCTAGATATCTGGTCTCCGGCTGGGGCTGTTTTGCGTAATTTTACTAAGGTATTTTATATATGTATATATACTGTATTTACTAAAAAAAAGAGTTTTACTAAACAACCTTAGTTAATCACAAAAATAAAGAAATATATAGAGTTTTAAAATTATATCACGTCTTGGTCTTCAAAGGGTTAATGTAGAATTACCTAAAAATCCTTGGGAGAAAATGGCAGCAGATATTTTTGAAATAGGTGGGAAAATTATTTTCCTGGTGGCAAATTATTATTTCAAACTCATTGAAATACTTACGTTAATGAATTTAATTACAGAAATAATCAAAACATCAATGGAATCGATATTTTCATGTCATGGAATCCCAATGATTTTTATAACGGACAGTGGAAGTCAACTCACATCAGAAGAAATTTGCAATTAAATGGGAATATAACCATAATTTAACAAGTCCAGTACATTCTCAATCAAATGGTTTTGTTGAACGTTGTGTACAAATTATTAAAACATGATTATAAAATGTGAATTTGCAAATAATGATCCATATCACATATATTATTTCTCCATTTTTTTGTCGGTACGCCATAACTTCCTTACACATCATCAAATTACATGAATGAGGCATCATTTTAAAGCTTTCCATAACTGCTACACCGGAAAAACATGCAACATACAATTATATGAAGAAATGCAAAAAAAAAAAAAAAAAGATTCCGAAAGTAACAGTGATGTAAGATCAAGTAAGTTGTAGGGATATTTTCCTGGCGTTGGCAACACTGATGATAACAATACCCAGCTGGAGAGCTGCCATTACGCCACTACATTGCTATTTTTAATTAATTGTAAGCGTGGTTATAAAGAGCATTGTGGATACATCTATTTGTATTTGTTTACCTTCGGCAAGTTGGTAAGTTGTTTAAAAATATATAATAACAGGAACAAAATTATTTTTCTTTAACATGGATTTAAATTAATAAAACACTGTTAGTAAGTTAGAGTGCGAATGCTTCGCACGGGTCAGCTAGTCTATCTTTATTAGAACTTAGAAATACACCTACAAATGATTTACAAGTCGTAGAGTCAGAAGTTAAATTCCAGTAAATAATAAATTTTGCAACCCAAGATAATACCGTAGTTATATAAAAAATGAAATATTTAAATAAAACCTCAAAGCCTCTTCCCAAATAAAACAATTTACGAAAAGGTTAGGCTTTAAAAAGTGAAGCTTAAATCAGTTTGGACTCCAGCACGGGTTATTTCGCATTGTAGCAAACCGAGATCGTACAGGTTGTTGACTTGTGTCGGTAATGTATTAATATGTAATCGTGAGCTTGTAAAATCACCAGTAAAGTATAGACCAACTCAAAATTGTTATGATGACAATTGGCCTGACAGAAAGAGTAGTTGTAAAACACCCAGTACCAAAACAAACATAACAAAAAGACCAATAATAACGTACAGTAAACCACATTCTGTGAAAACACGAGAATCATCACACCAAAAATTTAAAATAATCTCAGTGAGGAAGCACCTCTTAGGGCACGCTATGGTAGAATAATTGTATCACCAACACGGCCAAATTTATAATTTTAGTGTCGAGTTTTTTTGGTTTTATTTTGTAAATACTGATCGATGGTGTTGCAAATGAACACAAAGGTTAAATCGAATTCAGTATAACAAAAGTTTGTAATAATAATTATATTATGTTAAGAATAATTTGCTTTTGCGTTATTTGTAAACTGTGCACATGTTGTGAAAGGAAGGAACAGAAGAGTGTAATATTTTAATTGTTTACATAAACGTATTGCTGCTATTCTTTTTAAGAGAAAGTTGTATTTAGTTTTTAACTAATTCTAATCTTAACCCTCCAAGTGGCATGGTTAAAGCTAAAATTGAAAAGCCTGTTTTTAGCGTTTTGCAAGCATATTTTTAAAAATTTGATAAAAATAGTAAATGAACCCCAATCCAAAGGTGTTCTGCAGCTTTTTTGTAGAAGAAACTTCAAAGAATTCAAATATGCTACTAAAAATTAGTTTCTTTTAAAATTGTAAAAGTTATTAGCTTAGAAAGCAAAAAATGTTCAGAAACGGAAGGGAAAAAACCGAATGTATGCCTAAATAAAAAATAGTAAAAGTTTTTTGTAATTTTATTCGAAATATACAAAAGTTTTGTAATTTAGTTCTAAATATAAATGTGTAAAAATATATTTCAATTTCAAAAAATTTCAGTTGAAAATAGCAATTTTTATGTTCCAACTACAAAAACGCTAAAAAAATAGGTCTATTTTCAAAACGAATATTCCTATATATTTTTTCCTCCAAAATGGAATTTTATTATACCAAATTGTAGAGAATAAACGGTAGAATTGAACTGTAAGATTGTAAATTACAAAAAACCTTACATTTTCTAATCAGATACAACAGAACGAACACAAATGTATAAACTTTCCATGGTTTTTACCAAAAATCCTATAAACAAATTTGTATAATGTTGAAGAAATATTTTTGTAATTTTTTCAACATATAAAACACTTGTAGAAAATAGTTAAAAAGTGAAATAAAATCATACACTTAAAATAAAAAAAAACGCATTGCGATCATATAGCCTAAGCGTAAATCTGTCAAATTTAGGTTAGGTTAGGCACTTTGCTAAATATTAGTATTATGTCTAAAAACCACTATATATCCGATCAATTTCTGATAACCTTTCAATAACTCTAGGCCTATCTGCCATTTTATCAATACTGTAGGCCTATTTATTATTTATAAAAAGTTTATACAATAGTTTATAGGCTAAATAAATTTTAGCCTAGGCTATCTGCAAAAATAAAACAAAACTCACTATTTAGAACACACTATTTTCAACACTTTATAAACATAATTTCTCTAAAAAACACAATAACACATTCTACACTTATTTATTTATAACTGTAACACAATATAACACAGTTTTATAAACTATAAACACTTTTAATTCAGTAAAATATCAAGAGAAAAAATACTTGCATATAAAATTGTTAGGCAACCGGCTTGGAAAAATGGCTACCGTAAACTCCTAAAATCACGTGATTCTCAATTCAGTTTGTACCAACCTAATATGACAAAATTATTTGAACTGCACATTGACTAAAACTTTGGAATTTTATCTTTACAACGGTATATTACACATCTTAGGAATAAATCCATTTCTGATAGTAAAAATCGATTTAAAAATACTTCCTTATTGGCCTAATCTTGACCAATGGGCAAGCAATTATTCTAAAATCTGTATCTCATAACCGATTGTAGTCACAGATGATTTAAAAATACCACTTGAAAGATAAAAGTCTAATGAATCCAATGCTGTGATGATCTTTGTGACAATTGACAACTGTGAGGAGTTGCAGACGGTTGAAAATGATGAAGTTTTACGTTTTTAACATCGCGATGTCGCACGGAAAAAAGCTGTTTGAAACGATGATTACGTATGTAAAAATACGTTTTACGAAAAAGTTTTAAATACAAAAGTTAAAGTTTAATTCATTTTCTTTCCAACGGTGCCAGTTTTATTACGATTGGATAATTCTAAGTGAGTTAATTAATCGAAAATGCAAATGTATGCAAATTCTCGCTAATTGTCGAAATCGCTGCATCTTGCGCCTGAGAGAACGTCACTTTGGGCAGTCTGCCAAAGAAGAGTGATGTTGTAGTATCTATGTAGTAAAGGTACAACAAATGGTCTATCTATGACTGTGGGTGATCTATGTTGGGCCAAGAGGGCTGAAGTGAAAAGTCTCCTTTAAATATCTACTTTAATTACTAAAATTAAAACATAACACAACAGCCCTGATCGCTTTGCTCACAAACCAACGCGGTGACTCGTGGCGAAGCAAATACAAAGTGATTATTGTGTACTCTGATGTTACTCGGAAATGGCGATTGATTAGTACAGAAGCACTTGGATCGGGATAGGTTGATGAGGATCGTGGTAACCTATACATAATGTAAGTCAGAGAATGAAATAGACACTCACCAATAATTGGAATTACGCCGTGCGTTGTAATTTCACTATTTATATTTAAATAATCAATAGTCTAAAATGTTGGTTATTCCAACTAAAGGAAACAATAATAGGCCAGTCGGTAGAGGTAATTTTAGACCAAAAGTTCCAGTAATTTACAATACGGCTGATTTTTTTTATAAGTACATTCAAGTATGTAGATTAACATAAAAAAAGTTTACCAGTCTATCGATTTCCCAAAGTCGAAAAAAAAATCGATTATCATTTTTTTTTCGATTATCCTTAATATTTCGAGCTATGATGAAGATAGAGAAAAATAAAAATACCACCGTGTAGGGAAGGTATTTTTCAACAAAAAAGGCAATATGTATTTATTTCTTCCGAGCAATGGTTTGTCTGGAAAAAATTCGAAAATGCAGGTATGTATTTTGCAGCAGGGGAAATCACTAAAAGGGGACATCTTATTCACATATGAAGTGTTGGCTCATTCTAAATTGGCAAAATTTTAATATATCAAATTGAAACTTGACGTAGGAGTTAAAATATATATTTAAACATTTATGCTGAGTCACAGCTTGTTATCTTGAAAATTACCCGATCTAGGAGTCGATTTCGATTATCGATTTTAGGAGTACCGGACCCACGAACTAATTTCAATCTATTCCAGTTTCGTCAATTTTTGGAATATCAACACCAAATTTGTTTTACAAGTTGAGTACACCAGTATAAATATTCTTAGCAAGTATGAACGATTTTTTTCTTGTGATTTTTAAAAACGAGGCGCTTGAAAATAGTCTTCTGTTTTACCTATCTCGTTTTAACTATAACACTTTTGGATTCAACGACTCCATTTTAGACATTTTTTAACTTATCAATTTAAAAATTGGTACAGAAGTTACAAATACAATTGTTTTTTGCTATACTTAATTTAAAAACTATATTTTCAAAAATGACTAATCTGCAGCTGATCAACTCAAGCGTTTTGATGAAAAATCTAAAAAGGTCTAAAGTTATACTTTTTAATTTACTTGTGCTTTTAAAAGTAAATAATAAAAAAGGTTTATACTCCTTGAACGTGTACGAATATATATATTTAACTTGTAAAAAAACTTTCAGGTTGATATTTTGAAAATTCTCTAAACTGGAGCCGATTAAAATTAGTTCGTGTGTCCGGTACTCCTAAAATCGAGAAACCCATTGATGAGTCAAGTGGCTCTAGATCGGGTCATTTTCAAGATAACAAGCTGAGACTCAGCATAAATGTTTAAAATATATATTTCAACTCCTATGTCAAGTTTCAATTCGATATATTAAAATTTGGCCAATTTAGAATGACCCAACGCTTCATATATGAGTAAGATGTCCCCTTTTAGTGATTTCCCCTTCTGCAAAATACATACCTGCATTTTCGAATTTTTTCCAGACAAACCATTGCTCGGACGAAATAAATACATATTGCCTTTTTTGTTGAAAAATACCTTCCCTACACGGTGGTATTTTTATTTTGCTCTATCTTCATCATAGCTCGAAATATTAAGGATAATCGGAAAAAAAATGATAATCGATTTTTTTCGGTTTTGGGAAATCGATAGACTGGTAAACTTTTTTTTATGTTAATGTACATACTTTAAGGTACTTATAAAAAAAAATCAGCAATATTGCAAATTACTGGTACTTTTAACCTATACCGACTTTGCTATAATATGTAACAGCAGATGTTTAAAGTATAATACAGTAGCCATTATTCGTTGATTTTTGTTTATGTTTGCTTTTACCTAACGTACGAAAACTGTTGTTTGTGAATAATAATAATTATTACCTGATTCTAAATTTGCCAAGTTGGTTGATATGGTATTAAATGTAAATACTTTCAAGAGATATGTCTTTGGTTCAATATAGGCCTAACCTAAAACTGTGTTAAGCTTTTGATCCTAATCAGTTATTTTATTTATAATACGTAACAGATGTTTGAATTATAATACATTATTATAAGCCCTAATCTAAACTCTGGCTCTACAGCTCAGACGTCAGGATTTAAGTCCCCCCCCCACCAATCCAACCCTTCCACGATCCAAGTGCCTCAGTCCTAATCAGTCAAAATTTCTGTGAAAATATCAGCGTATACAATAAAGTCAATTTGCTTTTCCGTGAGTGCAGATGGGGAGTAAGCAGAAAAGCCGCGAGTCACCGAGTGGGGTGAGCGAAGCGAACAATGGGTGGAGACCTCTATTGGTATATAATACAAAATGTTAAATTCAGGATGAGTAAAGAGTCAATTAATATTTTTAGGATGAGAGAATTTCTAGTTTTCATAAATTATTTACTTTTGTTATCTTTATATTCTTTGTTTTTTTACAAACATTAAACCTAATACAACTATTAAAATGAATGCGTCCCCGTAGTTTGTATCTAAGAGTTGGCCAGATTGAAAAATATCTTAAAGTAATATATTCGCCGGGCTAGCCAAAGTATGTCGTACCAAATGATGATAAAATACCAAGCAAACAAAAACAGTTGTTTCCACCTGAACCACCTCTGCAATTCAGAAAATATTTTCACCCCAGAAACGATCGCAGTCCCTGCTAACCTTTGAACAAGCAAGAATACAATGGCAAAAACATTGTTATGCGTGGACGGAAAGGGTTGTTGGAGAGGATGGGGTGAAATATTATTTGTTTGTAAGGGTGCATACGGATGACTTTTGCCATGGTGGAAAATGTGACTTGGGTTGTAATGAAATAAAATACATAAATAGTAGTTTGCACAGTGTTTTACCATGGCCCGTTGTGTAGTGAACACGAAATGGGAGAAAAGAATTAACCAAAATACCAAGAGGGTTTTTTATAATGATTTGTCGATAATTGTTTAACCATGGATTATACGGACATTAAAAACCCATTTGCAAATATCAGAATAACCCTTGCTTGCTTCGCACGCCAAACTCCGTGCTTGGTTAGCACGCACAAATGTGTGCGAAATATTTTAACCTATATTTTAGGTAATATAAACAAGAAAATATACTGTAATACAAAGCCGATAAACCTTTACATTATTCAGTTAATTTGTGGATACTTTTACTTCCTCACTTTACTATAGTATCGAGAAAGTATAGTGATCGCAAAGAAAATCGATGTTGAGATTTTTGTGGAAATATCCGTTTTGGGACCCCTGAGTCCAAAAAAGTGATTTTTACAAAATGTCTGTCAGTAAGTCTGTCTGTATGCAGCCTATACAAAGCTAAAGAGAAAACTATTCGATCGATTTCAAACAAATTTGCACCAAGCATGTCAATTAGGCTTGTATAGATTCACGAAAAAGTTTTGAAATTTTTTGAAAAACAACCCCCTTTTTGGTAAAAAAACCCACATAAAACCAGTTATTATTTTTTAAAATAAAAAACAGCTCTAACAATTTTGATAAAACTATTTGTAGCCCTTAATGTACCCTACCATATGCAAAAAAACCGCATGTTTCTAAAAATTCTCGTTTAGCTAATAATAATAAATTATTTTTGGGGTTTTTTTGGCCAAAAAGGGGGTTGTTTTTCAAAAAATGTTTAAACCTTGTTTCGTGCATCTATACAGGTCTAACTAACATGTTTAGTGCATATTTGTTCGAAATCAATTGAATAGTTTTCTCTCTAACTAATAATAATAATATTTATTTGTTACTCTCCTAATTTAATGTATCCCCTCTCCTATTTTAATACAATTATGAAGACACAGTGAATCTTTTTATTAATTTAAATACGTTTGTGAGAAAGTATGTGTCAGTTTCTGGTACCGTTTATTAGGTATTGTATTATTGGCTAAATGTAGGCGTTTCGAACTATTTTGACCTAACTAGGTTAACCATCGAAAATCTATATATATAAAAGCCAAAACCCACTGACTCACTGATTCACTGACTCACTCATCACGATTTCTCAAAAACTACCAAATGGATTGGAATGAAATTTGGTATGTAGCTTCCTCTAGGGCCATAGATGCTCACTAAGAAAGGGTTTGAAAAAATTCTAAATTTTAGGGGGGTTTGGGCGGATCAAAGTTATTAAAAAAATTACTTCTTCAAAACTACCGAACGGATTGGAATGAAATTTGGTATGTAGCTTCCTCTAGGGCCATAGGTGCTCACTAAGAAAGGGTTTGAAAAAATTCGAAATTTTAGGGGGGGTTTGGGGGATCAAAGTTATTAAATCACGATTTCTTCAAAACTACCGAATGGATGGGAATAAAATTTGGTATGTAGCTTCCTCTAGGGCCCATAGGTGCTTACTAAGAAAGGATTTGAAAAAATTCGAAATTTTAGGGGGGTTTGGGGATCAAGGTTATTAAATCACGATTTCTTTAAAACTACCGAATGGATTGGAATGAAATTTGGTATGTAGCTTTCTCTAGGGTCATAAGTGCTCACTAAGAAAGGGTATGAAAAAATTCGAAATTTTAGGAGGGGTTTAGGGGGATCAAAGTTACTAAAATCATAATTTCAGATCTTTTATTATTATGACAATAGTGCTTTTATTATATAAGATCAATATTTATAAAAGCCAAGCACCACTCACTGACTGAACACTTAAAAAGAATACAATTACGTTTGAAAGACTGAAAATACCAACCACCACGGGCAACGCCGTACGGGTCAGCTAGTCTGTCAATAAACTTGCATTGTACAATCACACCGAGCTGCTTCATTAGATTTATTTGATTAATATTTCAGGTTTAAACTAAATTAAATCACAGGCATCACATCAAACATTTTGTATTTAGTTAATTTGGTTACGTAAATTTTAAAATGTACTAGCTTCGCTCGCATGTTTGAATAAATGAATGAAAGAAATATCGGGTAAATATTGAGAGGTGTTCACTGGCTCAAAAACGTACAGCATCCAAATCAATCTGTTTTCTATTTATACTTTACATACACGATCAGCTATGAATGGAAAATATTTTCTACAAACAATGATTTAAATCTTAGACGAAAATAATGGAAATGCAAATGATATTTCTGTCCTAGGCTAGAACGAGCAATATACCTTCTGGAAGAATCTATAACTTTTTGGAACATCCTACAACATTCTCGACCATTCACGAAAATTCTGGCCACTTCGACACTGGATTCCCAATTGCTGTTGGCTCAATAAGTATTGCTATTGCCGACCCGATATAAATAATAAACGGTTGTTCTTGTTTGGAGTTTTGTCTATCTATATATAAATGTATATAATCTATATATATGAAAGCCAAATACATTGACTCACTGATCACGATTTCTCAAAAATTACTGCACGGATTGGAACGAAATTTGGTATGTAGCTTCATCTAGAGCCCTAGGTGCTGATAAGAAAGGGTTTCAAAAATTCCAAATCTTAGGGGGGTTTGAGGGGCAAAGTTACTAAATCACGATTTTTCCAAAACCACCGAACAGATTGGAATGAAATTTGGTGTGTAGCTACCTCTAGGGCCCTAGGTGCTCGCTAAGAAATGTTTTAAAAAAGTTCAAAATTTTAGTGGAGGTTTGGTGGGTCAAAGTTACTAAAAATCCCCATAAGAAATACATAGTGTAATATTGTATTGATATAATATATTTTTTGTTAATATACATTTAACTTTGATTTGTCTATCCGTGCAAAGCCGGGTCGGGCCAGCTAGTTGCATATAATTTTGCTCTAACATTAGACGTAATAGGATCAAGTGTTTATGTTTAAATTTCGACACTGAAGGAAAGAGTCAGTTTTTACACTTTATTATTTTGTTGGTTGTTATCACTACTAAATGTGTACTTAACTTTACTTAAGAGGTGTTTATTTTTATATTTAAAATAATTTTAAATAAAAATTAGATTTTCAAAACCTTTATCCGTCTGTTATTTAAAAATGCATAAATTGTCCTTAAGTTAACGATTTTTACAAATAGGTTCTGTAATTTCTAAAATTACTGCTAACATGAAATTTATAAATTTTATTATTGCAAAATATATTTACAATTATTAATTTCAATGTCTTTAGTGTTCCGAAGTAATTAGTCTAAAATAGTTTACTAAAAAGCACCAAGCCATTTGAGTAAGTGGACAATAAACCAAATCCGGTATGACTTTGATACATTAACTGGTAGAATGTAGCCGAATATTTTGGGTTGAAATCCCAGTACTACCAAAACCGGTATGACTTTGATACAT
>JAGFPH010023007.1:0-12216 GCA_018207615.1 Philaenus spumarius
GTTAATTATTTCTGTAACCAGCAATTGTTTCTTGTCAGGTAAACCAATTAATTAATGAATTAATGATAGTTAATTTCTTATGATATATGTTATTTTTCTGTTTAATTAATTTGTTTCTGACAGTAAAACGAAATAATTTAGTTTGTTTGTAGTTTCCAGTTATTGATGTTAATATTATGATTTAGCAAAATAATTTTTTAATACCTTTTCTTTATTATATCACATGTTATTATTTAGTTTAAAAAAAAAAATTAGTTTAATGTCTGCTAAACTAATACACAACTTTTGTATTAGTAGCTATTAACAATTATAATAAACGTGAATTTTAATTAAAATTATTCTGAAAAGTTGAAATGTTCCATTATTATTTTCTTAAATGGAACATCTTATTAATTGAAAAGTAGTATCAAATCACATCTGTCAGAATCAATGTTTACAAATTATATAACAACAAAATAATGTACAGTTCATATATTTTCTTAAGTTATTAAATATATTATTTGATAAAATCAGCCTGATACGTGACCATCAGAATGTACCACTAGTATAATGGAATAATAAAAACCTTTGAAAAAGCAGTATTTATTTAAGCTTTTGTTTATAAAGTTTATTTTGTCTTTAGCTAAATGCATCTTCAAAAGTTAAAAAAACTCTTTGATTTTATATTTTCACTAGAATTATATTACAATCAGAATTATGTGTTCATAGCTTCATCGTCAGGTTGATAACAATTTGAAAAACAAACATAGGACGCAAAACATAAACTGGCAATAATTTAAAATATTTTCAGCAGTCAGCTTTACAAGCTCAACAACTACTGCATTGTATCAGCTCCCAACCAATCCTATTTAGGAATGCGGAAGTAAAAATTGCGTGAACAAATTGTGACCAAAATGTCATACAAGCAAACGAGACAGTCAACGTGGTGAAAACGCAATGACGCCCGTGGAAATGAAATGTAATAGTTAAGTTATGTGCAATACTTGGTTTGTTCAACCCCGCATCCTACACCAAGGTAAACATTACAAACTGGTGTGTTATTATCCATAACTTAACAATTATCCTTCATTGGATTGTTTTGAAAGTAACACTATCCAATATATACAGAAAGGTCTCTGACATTTTTTATTAAAATGTGTGGTTTTTGGGTAAGTCATGTTTGAAATTTTCAAACAGCCGCCATTTTTAAACGCATGAATGGATATAATTAATTGTTTATTGTTTTTACAGTTGGTCATTGTTAGGTTAAACTTTATGTCAAGTTTGAACTCAATCGGTCATAAATGTTGAGTTGTCATAAAGCTGAGACTCAGCATAAATGTTTAAAATATATTATATTTTAACTCCTACGTGGCAAGTTTCAATTCGATATATTAAAATTCGGCCAATTTAGAATGAGCCAACACTTCATATATGAATAAGATGTCCCCTTTTAGTGATTTCCCCTGCCGCAAAATACATACCTGCATTATCGAATTTTTTTCCAGACAAACCATTGCTCGGAAGAAATAAATACATATGATCTTTTTTGTTGAAAAATACCTCCTTACACGGTAGTATTTTTTATTTTTCTCTATCTTCATCCCAGCTCGAAATATTAAGGATAATCGGGGAAAAAAATGATAATCGATTTTTTTTCGACTTTGGGAAATTGATAGACTGGTAAACTTTTTTTATGTTAATCTACATACGTTAAGGTACTTATAAAAAAAAAATCAGCCGTATTGCAAATTACTGGTAGTTGTAACCTATACCGACTGGGCTAACAAGGGAGGAGTAAAATGCATAGTAGACAGTGGTAGGATAAGTGCACCTGCATGCAGTGTGAAATTTTGACTGTCTATCTCTTTCGGTTCCACATCGGCTTTGACTTCAGACTCATCCACTCATAAAAAGAACTTGCTCTATTTCATATTTTAATCTTCATATTTATCACACCCATGTACTGAAATATAATAAAATTGCTTAATGTACATCTAAAGAATGTTCAGTTTTTAATTCCTTCATTGCCTTCATTGTATGACTAATATCTGTAACTACAGGCTAAAGTTCCCGGGCCTTACCCAGCCCTCCGGGGTTTTGCCCCTACCCCTCCCTCTCGTCGGTACTGGTAATAAGGCAATCCAGTATGCACAGAATACAGTTGTCCATAAGCTACTGCAGTTATCTAAGAGGTACTGCAGTTGTTTATGTATAAATTATTAAGTTATGTAAAGAAATTTCCAAATTTACTCTGCATTAGGCCATGTATAAAGTCACAGCACGTACACAGTTGTTAAACTGCTGTACAAAGTCAGCAAAGGAGAGTTTCTGACCAGGAAAACACATCACTTACAGTAAAGACTACGAAAGAGTACCGTTGAGGGACGGGCTTGTGTACACCGAGACCTTGAACTCTCCAATCCCCTTACTGCGAAGTTGTCCCGTTCTTCCCACGCTTCTAACTGAACACGGCTGACTCAACGCATGTTTTATTCTTTAAACTGTGCGCTCAAGCCTCGAGCGGTAATTACCAGGAGTGTTTGAGACTAGTAGATATGGCAACGCTGGCGCTCATCCTATTGGCCGCCACACAACGGTATTCTTTAGTGGTCTTTAATATAGGGAGTTCAAACATTCTTGGATGGAAGGCAAAGAGCAATCAAGTTTAAAATAACGTTGCAAACTTTGAAAAACATGAACAGAAATCATTTGTAATACATAATTATTATGAGAAATAAAGCTGTACCTAAAACCATCAACAAAAATATGAATTTTTAAAATTATCATTTTATTTAATGAAATTAAAATGTTACAAAATATGTTTTTCTTTCCCAATGTGTTAAGTGAATAACACGGTAGCCTATATTTGAAATAAAACAATACATGATCAACAAATTGGAGTACGGAAGGCGAGTACAATTAACGATAATTCACAAGTTGAACATTCATTCATCAAATATTTACGATAAAATAGACTTTTGTTTATATAAATATCACATCAAACATATTTCTGCGAATAAACCACAGTTTGAAATAAATACTGGAATTATTTTCGTAAATACATTATTTTTTGTTTTCTGGATTGTATACATCGCGACCAGCGATTCCGGTGCCTTCCGAATCTCCAAGCCATGGGTATTTGTTGGGGCACTCTCTACATGTTTCCAAATACCTAAAACAGTTCAAGATTAAATATTAGCATAGTCGAAAACCAGTTGAACAGATTAGCACAGAAAATACATTTAGTAAGGTTATGGTAATAGACAAGGGCGCCTCTAAGATATTTTCTAGGGGCCATGGCCGGATCTAGGAACCGCGAAACCCCAGGGCCGGATTTAGGCACAGGCAAAGTAGGCGCACGCCTAGGGGCCCCCGCAACACAAGGGCCGCACCACAAAAAAAAAAATTTTAGGCAGTACCAGTAGGCTAGATAAAAAGATTTTCGAGGTCGATGAAATGCCACTAGTATATGATAATAATATTGTCATTTGAAATTCGCACGCACGGCTAATAGTGCAGTGCTCATAAAAATTGGTTTGGCTGAGGGGTTATGAGACTTGAAGCTTACAAACTTGTTCACACTCGTTTTGGGTTTTAAGTTTCAAGACAGTGTCAAGTTAATGACACTGTCTGCTAAAGAAGTCCTAGCTGAAAGTGAAAAACTTGCTAACATATATTGCAATGACTTGGATGACAACATAGGAAATGAATTCATTCAGTTTCAAGCATTTTCTATTCAATACCAATCAGACCTTGAAAAAAGTGAAGTTATCATGAGTAAAGAGAGATGGCTCTACAAACTACTGCTAGAAAACAATCTAAAAGACTGTCTGCCAAACGTAGAAGTTACGTTGTGGATGTACCTGTCGCTAATGGTTACAAACTGTTCGGCAGAAAGATCGTTTTCTAAACTAAAACTCATAAAAAATAGGTTGAGGACCTCGATGGTTGAACCCCGTCTGAACTGGTTGGCGTTGCTCAGCATCGAAAATGACATACTAAGACAGCTAAATCAAGAAGAAATAATCAACACCTTTTTAAATTTGAAGCTCAGGAGGAAACCTATTAGCAGTAAGCAGTAATTAAATATGTATGTTATTTTATTAAAAGCAGTACTAAAATCCATTTCATGAAATAAAAGCAATCCTTCTTCAGAACTTAAATATTAATGTACTGTATCAAAAATCAAAAATAACTTTTCCAATGTTTTAATTTTCAAAATACAGTAGTTTGTCAAGTACATGTGTAGTACCAATGTTTTATTTTAAATTTTTTTTGAATTAGTAAATTTTTGAAGTATTGTTTGACTCAATGAATGGAAATGTTGTATTGTAAATAATGTACAATTTACGGTAACTTATACTACCTAATTATGGGTGCATTTCTAAATAATAATTTTAGCAGTTGTGTTAATAAATATTTTTAAGTGTTTTGCTGAATTTTTCATTATTTAACCTATTTATCACCATGCAAAATTAAAGTTAAAATTAAAAATTCCCGTCTTTATAAATTTGGTACTCTTAAATCTTATACCTACATTTTTAACTACAAATAAGCCTTAAAATGAGATTTTCAAAGTCATTTTATCAAAAACTTTTACGATTCTTTTTTCAAAACTGTTAGAATATAATGTAATCTAGGGTAAAATATTTACGGTATTATAAATTCCAGTCTCAAAAGTGCTTTTATTAGTATTAAAATTGACTTCCAAATTGCAAAAAAACATGTTTTCAGAGGCCTATTTTAAAAAATTTCCCCAGACCCCCATTTTGCTGGGGGGGTTCCCTTCCCCCCCCCCCCCCCGACCCCTGGTAGGACCCGCACTACACGCTGAGCCTAGGGGCCCTTATGACCAAAATCCGGCCCTGTGAAACCCCTTGATGCGGGTAGCCTGAGCCCTTAGGGGACCTTAAAGGCTCTCTAATCAACAAATAAGTGAGCAGGGGGTTATTTCCATAAATGGCAAAGAGGCTTCTAATCTTGACTACAAAGAATTCACCAAACGATTTTCTCTAATGAAACCAAGAAAAAACACTTTTTAGTAAAATCACTTGCAAATGTAAATTTGAATTTTTTTAGTGTATTTCATTTTATCTTTGTGAATAAAAAGAACCAAGTTAATTTTGAGTCATACATTTACTGCTTGTACAATTATAACAAATATTTGAATTTAAAAACTTGTATTTATCTATTATTATCCTGAAAGTAGTTTAAATTTAAAAAAGTAAAAACCTGTTAATCTCTAAATGGTTTATACTTAACATTGATGTAAGTTTTTAAATATTTGTACAACTTGTTGAATAAGGCTTAGCTAAATTTATTTGATAAGTTTTATGTAAAACTTAGTTGTTTTATGAAAAAATTGTGTACGATTTCCCCCCTTTTCCCTCCATCAATGTCGCTGCTCGAAGGGCCCTTGGAGAAATTTTGAGGGGCCCACAATTTGTAGATCCGGCACTGCTAGGGACTAGATCAGGAGTATGGGGTTGAAGAAGTACTTTCCCTCATTTGTGGAGAAATTTTTCACCTCAACCGGAAATTTGTAAAATTTGGGTAGCCAATTTGGCTGTTTAGGTGGAATATTCAAGCACAAGACTCAAGTTCAATATTGTTTAGGTACAGACACAAGCAGATGTGCGTCTGTACCTTTAGGCCGTTAATGGATACACAAAACTACACCATGCCTTGAGGCCGCACCAAGTAGTGCCCTAGCAGTTCATGATTGAACTCTTGTAAATAATAAAATAAGCATATGAAATGCTACTTAACATTTTTTAAATACTTTTGTGCTAAACCACTTCTACATAGTACTGACTAAATAATTCTCTCAAAAGAACAATACCTAACTATAATTATTAATATGCATATTTTCCTTTCCCTGGAAGCAATTGGAGCAGCAGGGATCAAAAATAATAGCTTACATTTCCTATGGAAATTCGCCAGTAAAATAATTTTGGTCTGACAAATTTTATGAACATATTCATACTAAACAATAACAAAATAAGCTTTCAGGACCAGTAATTTCAGTATAGAATAATTAGTGAATTTCCTGCTTGTTAAATTGCGAGCGTACAACAAAACCTTTATTTTAAAATCCAATGCAGGCTAGTGCTTGTAGCCCACGTTTATGTGCAGACTGGTAGCAGCAGAGCGCTGGGCCACAAGATGGTATACAGATGGTGCCAGCGCCACCGACATGTATAGAGAAAATGGTAGAAGTCTTCTGAGTTCAGAGGAAGAAACAAAAACCGAATGCTAAGGGTGAAAAATCGTGTCGATCCGCCACTTACCTTTCCCCAATTTATCGCTTACGCTCAACTGTATGGCCTAACCCTTACACTTCAACTTTTATCAGTATGCCTAGTTAGTTCACCTAATTGTTCTACGACCTAATCTCAGTTAATCTTACGGCTTACCTCGTGCTACTAAAGTTGGCTTCAGGAGGCTTAAATGATAACGCACACTTATTGGGCAGATTACAACCAGCGAGCGGTCTGTTGTCTTTTTTGTCACACTTCCAGGGGTCGAATGTAGTCAGTTCTTTGTTTGGTCGTGGGTCCGTCATCCAAGTCAGTGCTTGCGTCACTGTTACAAACCACACGTCATCGCTGAAAAATAACTTACATTTTAGACACCTGAATCACTAAATTGAACAATTCAACGTTTACAATTATACCAAGTCCTGATTCCACAATCTAATTTTTAAAGCAAAAGTCTCTAGTGATTAGTTTGCGGTTTATACTTCTAGCTGATTGGACCACTGCAGAACTTTCGCCAGCCATTAAGGAACCATTATTAACATGCTTTTTGTGGAAGCAGGGAAATCCTCATTAACAGAAACAGTGTATTTAAATGTTATGAACACTTTAAAAAGCCACACAAATAGCCCTGGCTGTCTTTAAAAACTCTCTTTTGTTCACGTTTATATAATATTTTTCTCTAATTCTCTCATATAAATATATAAATAGTTTTTGAGAACCTTATTCACCTCACTACCATATTGTATCTATTTTCCTAAAAAAAGGAAAATATAACTTATTTGCTTCATAAAATAGAAAATGGTTTTCTGTTTAGCTTCTGCTAAACTATGTAAGTGGGATTTTCCAGCAATACAATTTGGGGAAAGGTCTGAGTGATTTAACGGAAAAAATATAGTGTTTTCATTGTCCGTTGAAATTAACACAATTTTATTTTTGTAACATTAATAAAAATAAACGGTACCAGGAACTGGCACATACTTTCTCACAAAAATATTTAAATTATTAGACAGATTCACTGTGACTTTATAATTATTGTAGGAGGGGTAGGAGAGGTGATATTAATGTAGAGATTAACTAATAAATATTATTATTATTAGCTAGAGAGAAAACTATTTGATCGGTTTCGAAGAAATTTGCACCAAACACGTCAATTAGGCTGTTTAGACGCATGAAAAAAGGTTTTGGAAAATTTTGAAAAACAACCCCCTTTTCGGCCAAAAAACCCCCAAAAATCAGTTATTATTATTATTATTAGCTAAACGAGAATTTTTAGAAAGATACGGTTTTTTGCATATGATAGGGTACATTAAGGGCTACAAAAAGCCAAGTTTTATCAAAATCGATAGAGCCGTTTTTTTATAAAAAAATAATAACTGATTTTTTGGTCAAAAAGGGGGTTGTTTTTCAAAAGTTTTCAAAATCTTTTTTCATGCATTTATACAGGCCTAATTGACATGTCTGGTGCAAATTTGTTCGAAATCAATCGAATAGTTTTCTCTCTAGCTTTGTATACATACAGACAGACAAGACATTTTGTAAAAGCCACTTTTATAGACTCAGGGGGTCCCAAAATGGATATTTCCACAAAAATCTCAACATTGACTTTTTTGCGATCACTATACTTTCTCTATACTATAGTATAGTGAGAAAGTAAAACTAATTTTCAAACAAAAAAATCAGATTAATATTTTTCAGCTAGAATTGTATGAATTCAAAAATGCAAACTAACATTAGTTCTTCAACATACATTGGTAAAATAGTAGCTTTACATGTCATTGAATTTATTGCATATACACTGTAGTGTACTTACTGGTTATTCAGCCAATAAGCTTTTCGCAAAATCAAAAAACAACTTTATAACACTTTAACATACTCGTATATTTATTACCAAAGATAAAGATATTTATTCTAAAGATGCAGTTGTTACAAATAAAAGTACTACATTTAAATTTTGCAAGACTTTCTTAAAAAAAAAAAATTTCTTCCAAGAAATTAAGCAGCTCTACAATTAACCACGAAGCGAGGTCGAGGGTTAATAACATTTTTGATAATTCCTCCCTTTTTCCATTACTTAGAAACCCCTAACTAACCTCTCAACTGTTTTGAACTTTTACTAGAAACCAACTTTATCCCACAATATCATTAGCGCAGAAATATTTTACAATCAATACGTACAACTTTAAAACCCAGTCGATGAATTTGTGAAGTCCACGCTCCAATTCTTTGATCTGGAACCAGTTGGTATGGAAGGGCATCATGTAGGGGGCTTTGTTTTGCTTATAAGACCGGTAGAAGTCTTCTTTGAGCCATTCAAACACTTCATCGGGATCGTGATTGTGCAGGACACACTGGTCCAGGTAAGGACAATGGCCTCCTTCGTAGGTTTCTACATAATGTGCGTTCAGCGGAACCTCCCAGATCCCTGAAAAGTAATTGATATTTAAATGTTTGTCTTTAATGTTGTTTAAAATTTTATGAAGGCACGCTTAAACATGTTATAGAAATAAACACAAATACTCATTTGCCTAGCAGTGAGTAACTGGCATACAATTCACCGATATTTTTTTATTATGATGATCATTATTAAAATGAAAAACCTTAGCTTTTATCATCAAATAAGCATCACAAGCATTAATGTTCTTCAATTTGAATATCAAACAATAAACATAAATATAAAAAAATAACTCACATCACATGACTAAAACTACTTAACAATAAAATAATTGAAATACTAACAAATTTTAATAACATGTTACAGAGATGTAAAAAAGTCACGAGACATAATAATACATGCAAAATCTAATTAAAACTGCTTAATAATATAATAAAATCTAAAAACTTAGAATAATACATTAAGGTTTATTAAATGTAACGTAAAAAACATAAAACTACTTATAAAAACTACTTGCCTCAGATTTACTAAATATTTCTGAAAAAATTCAGACACACACTAGATAATAATGTTGAAATCATCTCAACATCGCCTAAATGGACTCAAGCATATAAATTATTCTATATACATTTTTTATGCCTCGACAAACCCAGCCGCCATCTTGAATTTCATCTCCCATAAGAGCAATTTTAAACACATAACAAGATCACTGGAATAATAATGATCAGAAAATTATTCTGAATATGTAATTTTAAAGTTTAAGACAGTCTGAATATAAATATCATTTAGTTTTTAAAATTTCATTTTTACTAAATTTGTTCTTCGACTTAACTCAAAATCAAAGTTTGCGATTTTTTTTCTTATTCAATAATGCAAATTTCAAAAGCTCACCACATTTGAAATTTAATTACCTTTCAAATAAAAGTAACAATTTCAATAAATTTGGATAATTTATGATGTAAAAATCTGCTTTATAACGGAAGTAAGTACAAGCCAGATTTATGTTGTTACTGGAGAGTTTAGTCTGCACTGTGGTGGTTATCACATCAACTTGTTGCTCGCGGAGGAATACTAGACAAATAATGTATCCATTAATTTTGAATATGTGAGAGAAAGCTGTGTTTAGTAACACAAACTCACATACATTGTCACGCAGGCACATTTCAGAAAGTTTACAGTTAGACATGGTTACAAAGTAACCCTCTAGTTTCTGCCTTTATCAATCTGCCCTGTATTTACTAGCGGTAGAATAAAATGCACACTAACTCAATGCTAGTAGGGTACAGCTCTACCACTTGGAGAGCTGCGGTCAACTCAGAAATATTTTTCACTCTTGCCGAGCCTTAATTTGACAAATTGTAAAAGAACGTGCATGATTAATAGTGGTAGGACCTCATCAGAAACCCATGGGTCTGCAAAGAATGACTGATACATAATGTAAAACTACCACTGATGCATAATGTGAGACAACTCAACATCGCGCCGTTTGAAATTGAAACAGAGTTTAGCGAATTTCCAAAGTTAAGTTTATATGTTTTACGGTTACAACCATCTATCTGGGAAAATGGTCTACTCACAAAGGCGCTGTAATAGCTGTTTGTACCTCGACTTTGTAGCCTCAGAACATGGACTTGGGTTTTATCCCATTGTTGTGTCCTATCCTTCTTCTCCCTTTTCACCTTTTTTTTACTTCTACTTTAGATACATCTATTTCTTAAATCGCAAACCGCAGTGAACATAATTTCTTATGATGCTGATTATTTACATTTAATAATTTGAATATATTATATAATGATATTTTCAAAACTCTGGGTTGTATCGTTGGAATGTGCTCCAAAATGAGATCACTTGTTTTTTCTTTGCTGATCATGTAAATCGGGGACCTACAGCTCTTAAATAGTTGGAGCACCCCTAAAAATGAAGAAAAAAACATTGCTTGTCATTTAGGAGGGGTTCACCCCTTTTTAAGGCGTGGAAATATTACATAAACATTTTTGCAACAAAAATTCATCAAAAATTACAAGAGAACCGGAGAGTATTCATCTCAAATTTATGAATTTTACTTTGATTCAAGACCTAAATGGGTGAACATTTTGTTCCTTACTCTCGCAATCCCCATTCCTGCAAATTCAAATCAAGAAGTGAAAAAATACTTATTTTACATAAATGTACTGCTAGTTTTACCCGCTCTGGTTAGCCCTTCCAGGTAAAATTGCAAGGTATAAATTCCTAAGGTATAAATTCCCTTAGGTATGTCCTAATTGCAGGTTTTAAAACTGTGCAAACCCGATTTTCGTAATCAGAGATAAAAAAAAAACATAAAATACAAGTGGTCTAATTCTGAGCGCTTTGCAATAATATAACCCAGCATTTTAAATTGGCTACATAAGCTATTTCAGATTTCCTTTTGAAATTTCAGTATTATAATAGACTATAGTTTTCTACAGATTATAAACTGAAATTTTCAGGTAAATTTACTGTTTCACACATATAGCTATGTTTAAAAATGATTTGACCACGCAGCTGAACCGCTGAGGTAAGTTAACCGAATTTCCAAAATTGAGTTTATTTTTTTTATGGTGTCAACCGACTATTTGCGAAATTGCTCTACTCACAAAGGTGTTGAATAGCTACCTCTGTTTACGAATTTTATAAGTAGAATTTGTTTGCACCTAAGCCTAAAGCTTTGACTCACGTGCTGCTTCGTTTCACTCGCAGCCCATTGTGAGTTTGCACCTCAACCTGCGGTCTCGGTTTATGGACTGGTTTTGCTTCTCTTCCAGCGTACTAACTTGGCCGACGGCTTCGGATCAGAAGATGCCCTCACGGTAAAATCATCCATGTGGATTTGAACCAGGTACTTTTAAGGTAGTGTTTTACAATTTGATACATTTTGGGAAACTATGCGAGCTATAAAGTCGTGTAAAAAAAACAAAATGTGCTGAACAATATCATACATTTATTTTTGTAAAAAAAACTCTAAAAAGTTTCATTCTAGTATGAAAAGTCTAAATATAATATTTACTTGCGGTAAAAAAAATATATTAGAGTGTGAGCACTATATACATACACATATGAAATTTCTAATATCATCCCAAAACATGTACTGGGGACCATGATCGGTGCTCATTTACTACTCCTGAACTTAGATCTCACAATAGCTTATATTTCCTATGGAAATTCTTTAATAAAACCCCTTTCTGCACACGTAAGTACTCACTAGTGACATTCTAGTCATGCATCCTACTAATAAAATAGCCTAACACCAGCCTGCTCAAGACTGTCCCCACTTGTTGAGTTTGATATATTTGTTCGAATTATATTTATTGTAAACCATTAAAAATTAGATACCATATTTTTTAACAGTTAAAAAACAATTATCCAGCTTAACAATACAAATAATCATGCATTATTTTAATAATAATATACTATATATTGTTTTATTAAGAATGAGTAATACTTCATACCTGGGAATGACTTTGTTGGGCAGGTTCCAGATTTACATTCATGAGGTATTTTATAATCCAAAGTGTACGGCCAGATGGGAAACTTCAAGGGCGGGATGCCAACAGAACTGTCGTA
>JAGFPH010023008.1:0-10922 GCA_018207615.1 Philaenus spumarius
CTTTGGGAAATCGATAGACTGGTAAACTTTTTTGTATGTTAATCTACATACTTTAATGTACTTATAAAAAAAAATTCAGCCGTATTGCAAATTACTGGTACTTTTGGTCTAAATTGATCTTTACCGACTGGCCTAAAGTAACTATTCCCTGTTGTAATATGTAAGGGTGTCTTGCAACCATATGAACAAACTTTATCACGTTATTCAGCATGTCAAAAGAAATAAAAAATGTAACATAACATGTGTCCTATCTCATTCCGTTTTCGGTCTGTCTGTCTGTATGTGTTTTTTTTATAAAATACTTAATATTTTTAGAAGTAGAAAAGATATTGAGCTCAAAATTTGTACACCTATTTGTTGCGTAACCTTTTATCACTGTAAGAAAAATTAGAACATTATTTTAAATATTTTTAAAACGGCGGCCGTTTATAATTTTTAATGTCAAATATTACAAAAAACGCTAACTTTACAAAACAATTACAAGAGACAAAAAAGTTTACTTTTTTAATGTCAAACTCAATGGTTTTATATTTTATCTGTAGCTCAGAAGACAACAGAGATATTGAAAAAAAAGGAAAATGCATTTCTTGGTAGTTGTCAACAATACCCAGAATTACTCTAGAAACAAAATATTTTAAAGTTATTTTGAGCTAAATTAATAAGTTATTTGCATAATGTTCCGAGCACTTTCTGAGCTGATTCCACTAGCAAAAATAACAAAAAAAGTTAATTTATTCATAGGTCTTGAAATGCTTCGTTAGAGAGTTACAGCTAGCGAAAGAATTCACGCGTGTTTCAGATTACTCACAGAAACGAATCCCTATTCAAATATGTAAGGCGTTAGTTAAGGAGTAAAATTAAATTTAATTTACTTAAAATGAGCATATAAATTTAATAAAATAGGTCCCATTGCTGTAACTGCAGTAATTGTTTCAATATTTAACCCAAAACGCAAAATTCGGTCTCAAAAAAAAGAAAATGTTTTCTGTAGGGTTTTAGTACATTAACTTTGTGAAATGGGTATAAACCCTCAAACGTATTAAACATATCTTGTAGAGAATTTATTTCTGAAGATATTTGTGTGAAATAGTCCAATAATAAACTAAAAATTAAATTAAAATGTCTCGGAAAAGGCATATCTTTAAAAATAAATTAATGAATTATAAAATATCCACCTTTTTTGTTTTGTACTGGTTACCAAATAATTTGATATTCAAAGATTGTAAATAATTCACTATTAATAAACAGCTAAAACTTTCATTTGTAAACATGGTCACATTGTTGTTATTTCTCATTCGATTATCTTAGTTAAGCTAACGGTACATTTGTATTTAAAAGCTATTTTTTTTTTATTGTATAGTTTTTATTTTTGAGACCGAATTTTGCGTTTTGGATTAAATATTGTAAAAATTACTGCAGTTACAGCACTGGGACCTGTTTTATTAAATTTATCTGCTCATTTTACGTAAATTAAATTAAATTGTACACCTTAACGCCCTACATATTTCAATAGGGATTCGTTTCTGTGAGTAATCTGAAACACAGATGAAATCTTTTGCCAGCTGTAACTCTCTAACGAAGCATTTCCAGACCTATGAATATATTAACTTTTTCATTATTTTTACCAGTAGAATCAGTTCAGAAAGTGCTCGGGACATTATGCAAATAACTTATTATTGTAACTCAAAATAACTTTAAAATATTTTGTTTCTACAGTAACTCTGGGTATTGTTGATAATTACCAAGAAATACATTTTTCCTTTTTTATGTCAATGTATCTATTGTCCTTTGAGCTACAGACAAATTAAAAAACCATTGAGTTTGTCATTCAAAAAGTAAACTTTTTTGTCTCTTGTATTTTTTTTGTAAAGTAAGCGGTTTTTGAGATATTTGACATTAAAAATTATAAACGGTCGCCATTTTTAAAATATTTAAAATAATGTTCTAATTTTTCGTACAGTGATAAAACGTTACGCAACAAATATGTGTACAAAGTTTGAGTTCAATATCTTTTCTACTTCCAAAAATAATAAGTATTTTGTAAAAAACACATACAGACAGACAGACCAAAAACGGAATGAGATAGGACACATGTTATATTACATTTTTTGTTTCTTTTGACATGCTGAATAACGTGATAAAGTTTGTTCATATGGTTGCAAGACACCCTGTATAACTGTTTTCTATATTTTCCTTAGTCTGTGATAAGCTATCAATGCTATCGCTAGCGAAACCATGTTCGGCAAGAATCAAAAATTTGGTAGAATTTACTAAAAATTGTGATTGTTTTTATTATTAATGGAGTCCTACCGAATATCTTCGGTTAGTGTAAATCGTATTTCAGTTTAGGACTGCATTAACGTTTATTATCGAATATATTTCCCTCCCTTTGTTGATTCTATGTTGATTGAATATAGGTTACACACCGTTGATCGCCTCTTAAATTGATATCTGAACCATTTATGTCTAAAACGGAGTTTATAAAATAAATGATGGTTTATTATACAAAATAACAATAAGAAAGAATTTAAACTATATCAGTTGTTATGTTATATTACTTATCTACATATATAATAGCGAAATACCACTCACTCACTCACTGACTCACTCATCACGATTTCTCAAAAACTACCGAACAGATTGAAATGAAATTTGGTATGTAGCTTCCTCTAGGGCCATAGGTGCTCACTAACAAAGGGTTTGAAAAAATACGAAATTTTAGAGGGGTTTGGGGGATCAAAGTTATTAAATCACGATTTCTTCAAAACTACCGAACGGATTGGAATGAAATTTGGTATGTAGCTTCCTCTAGGGCCATAGGTGCTCACTAAGAAAGGGTATGAAAAATTTCGAAATTTTAGGAGGGGTTTGGTGGGATCAAAGTTACTAAAATCATAATTTCAGATCTTTTATTATTATTACAATAGTGCTTTTATTATTTAAGATCTATATATATATATAAGCCAAATACCACTCACTGACTGAACACTTAAAAAGAATACAATTACGTCAAAAAGACTGAAAATACCAACCACCACGGGCAACGCCGTACGGGTCAGCTAGTGTATGCATATTTATAAAAAATACTGAGCGATGCTCGGTCGCCCAGGTAATAAGTATGACGTAAGCTATTGAAGGATGTGTTAAACTAAGAATAGCGCAGAAAAGATGAAAAGCTATATGTAATTTTGTAATTAACGGGAGGGTTACGCTGTACCACCGGATAGGCCTATCGTTTATTTTAGTTTGTAGACATACCCGTAATGAACATACGTATTTGTAATACGTGGGAATTTGACCTAATGGTGTAAATTGCATACCCTATAAATGTTTACCGATTAAATAAGAGTCCCGGTGTAATGTGATTTCCAGTTATACGACTGCTTCCTATTACAAAACTGCCATTACAAGCATCCTTAGAAAATAATTACCTTGTGCCGGTTTTAACAGATAGAATTTTTCCTATGCAATATCTAAACTTGTTTACTCGACGGAAATAATTTTCCTGTTCTACGAAATTTAAAATTGGTTTTATTTTTTATAGTATTAGATCTTTGGTAATTAAATTATAAGTCTGTAACGGAAATTTATAAATTAATTAAGGAGAGTAAGTGCAATATTAACTAGATTTATCAATTTAACTTTTAACTAGACTTAATAGCCTGTGTGGAAATTATTTGATAAAATAAATTACACGAATAGTAGCTAAACATTTCGAGAATCAAGCTAATATCGTCTTTCAAAGTGTAGAATTTAAAGAAAATATTTTGTACAGTACTATTGTAGTAATGGGAAAAGAATTAGGTTATGTATTTCAAGTATTATGTATATTCCATTGCGTATTTGACTGCAACAATCGGACAAAACCGAGTTTTTATTTAGTCTATACTCGTGGCCATGAAATTAGGCGGGTGAGAGAAATGGCGGTGTTGCCAGATATGGAACTAGTCAAACGACGGAAGTTCGATATTCGCCTACCTCCACGCACGAACTGGCAACACTACCCGTGCCCTGTTGCCAAGTCCAAGCGCGTAAAAAACAAAATATTTTTCGCGCTAAAAAAACTCAAAATATTTTTTTGCGTTTTGGGACTGCAGGGAGGGTTCTTACTGTTCTTACACTTGGGGTGTTTCGGAAGAGGTTGGTACAACTTCAGGAGACAAAAAAAAAAAAAAGAAGCAAAACTGTTCGTATGAACATAAGTCCGCAAAAGCTTCCTTTTTTCTGATATCAGCAATTTTCGTTTTTACAACATAAGTCATACGCACAGAAATATTTGACCGATTGAGTTAAGCTAACAAAGATCTATTTTATGGAAAATGAGGAATACAAATTTCAAAACTAAATTACCCTAAAACCGTAAATTTAAAGACATATTTTTTGTAAACCTTTTAATTATATATCGGATGGTGTAACTGCCAAAACAATCTGATTAAGGATAATAGTTAATTTCAGAGCAATGGATTTTATAAAATGTATTCCAAAATTTTTGTTTTAGGCTAATTTTTAATGTTGGAGGCAATTAACAAGAAATTATATTTTCAGTTTTTTTTTTTTTTTCAATAACTCGGTTATCCTCTGACCTACAGAAACAAACAAAAAACATGTGTGTCGTTAAACAAATTAAGTATTTTGTCTCTTTTACGTGTTTTGTATAGTAAGCTGTTTTCCAGATGTTCCAAGATAGAAATTTGTAACGGCCGCCATTTGCAAAATTATGTACATCAATTCTTGGTGTTTGTTACACTTATAAATCGTAACATACTAAATTCTTATACCAAATTTGAACTCAATGTCGTATCTATTTCTGGAGTTACAGTGGATTTTGTCCAAAAAAATAAACACAAAATCGCAGATCGCGACTAAACTAAGCACAATTCGAAAAAGCTACTGAACATTTTTCATTTATTTTAATGTATAAAATACGATCTTGTATAGTCCGCTAAGGTTTCTTGTGACACCCTGTATATACGACAAATGTCGGCAGTTTCAATATTATTATGCAACATGGAACAAATTAATTTAGCCAAATGAGTATTTTTTTAAATACAATACAGTACATATTAAATAAATTGTAATATTTTAATTGAATTACATTAGCTTCATTAAACGGCGATTCAATCAATTAAATTTAACAAACTACCTTTCAATTTGCTCTTGTTCTTACAGTTTCAAATATTCGAGACATTTTGTAAAAACGGAATCGTGAAGTATTCACTAATGACGCTTCGAGTTAAAAGTTTGCCACCAGCGTCTGCCGCCTGATTGGCTTCGGATATAAATGATCGATTGATCTTGTAAAGTTTAGGTATTTATTTTATTTCTGGTTTTACAGCTTAAATAAAACATAAATGTTTAAAAAGATCAAACGCAAAGGAAAATAAAGTGGTATTTAAAAATTATTTAATTATTTTAGTTTTATTATACTACGTTTTTAAAACGGACTAAAAATTGTAAAATAATTTCTCCTAGTCCAAATTACGTAGTTTTATTTATTACGGGGAAGTTTCGGAACGTTAATCTTGCAAAGTATATTATTCAACATACAAAAACACTCTAAAAGTTCTATTCCGTTAATTGTTGGTCCCACTAGAATAGTATTACAGTCAAATAATATAATACCTAGAAACTCTACAGAACCAAGTTTATTTATGGAAAGACATTTTAAGCGGAAAAAAACTATGAAATAATATTAATTTAGAAGTATTAAAGTGTGCAAATAAGTATTGAAATAAATCATTTGAACTAAATTTAAAATGTCGCCCCTTAATTGAAAATAATTTTGAACAAACTAGTATCTAAATAAAAAAAATTTAATGTACATCTTTAACTTAATTATTAACAATTTATACCGTATAAAATGTATTAATACAATTAAGACCTTGTGAAAAATCACAAGGAGATTAATTAGATACACATCAGAAAATACAGCATTTATAAAAATACTATTTAAAAACAACAAACATTATCTAGCCCAGTAACTATGCTGAGAGAATTTTTAACCTGTAAATGTGTACAATCGTAAGGATTATAAAACTGAAGGCCTATTTGTTAACATTTTGTATTTACATACATTATTTCTTATCAAAATAAAGATAAGAACATTATCTTTTGATTGTTTTTTTATTTAATATTGATGTATGCAATGACTAGCTGGTCCGATCCGGCTTTGCACGGATAGACAAATCAAAGTTAGGCCTAAATGTATATTAACCAAAAAACATATATTAATAAAATAATATATTACACTATGTATTTCTTATGGAAATTTTTAGTAACTTTGACCCCCCCCCAAACCTCCCCTAAAATTTCGAAGTTTTTTTATGGTATCTAGAGGAAACTAAATACCAAATTTCTTTCCAATCCGTTCGTGGTTTTTGAGATTTCTTATGGGGATTTTTAACTACGAAGCCCCCCCCCCAACCCCCCTAAATTTTCGAACTTTTTGAAAACCTTTCTTAGCGAGCACCTAGGGCCCTAGAGGAAGCTACATAACAAATTTCATTCTAATCAGTTCGGTGGTTTTTGAGATTTCGTGATGAGTGAGTGGTATTTGGATTTTGTATATATAGATTTAGAAGTTATTAATATTATTATAAAGCAATGAATAATAGAATATGTTTATATGTTTTGCGAAGATGTACGAATGTTTCCAAAGTTAAACGAATGTGTATCCTATCTTTTAAATTTTTATAACTGAATATATGGACGATAAAAGGTTGTATTTATATTAATTTTATAACCTCAAAGCAAAACAGTATAATTTATTACAGCCTACATTAGTTCTATAACAGTTTTTTGTTATTTAAACAAAATAAACTTCACAAGACATTATATTACTGATTGCAGTTGTAAACATAACCCCAAAGTTTAATCTACGATTGTATTTCAGATGATGGGTGAAATCAGCTGTTATATTATATTATTACTCACGTACGTAAGGAGCACTCGCTTTCATAGGAGTTGATAGAAACATTGAAAAATAAATTAATAAACATCTCACAAATAAACTGTCGTATACTCCTACATACTCCTGTCATATACAAGTAGTAAGTTAAAAGTGTTTTCACAACGCTGTTGCTTTTCATTTCATGCCTCGCTCCACTTCCCATCCCCTTGGCAAAGCTTCATTTCAGATAATACTGCATCCTGTCACAGCTGTCCCTATCATTGTTGAACGTATAACAACAATAGGCTACGTCACAAGTAATGATGCAGATGTTGAGAAAAAGCTGTCAGTGTGTCGGAGATACATTCGTCGCTCGATCCGAGTACAAGGTTTACTTTATTGTATTTGTTGTGTTAGTAGAGTGTGTGACGTTTCAAGAAAACAGTTTGTTTATCTAAAAGCTCGTTTACAGAAATGTTGCCTTCACACGATCAGTTTTGCTTGCACTTTGAGGAGGTTTCCGGACGAAGGACCGATAAGCCATTTTTCAATTCTGAGAAAATCAGCTTCGAAAATTTACATTTCTTATAGCTTTAAAGAAGTATAATAAAACTAGCTGGCCCGACCCGGCTTTGCACGGATAGACAAATCAAAGTTAAATGTATATTAACAAAAAATATATTATATCAATAAATATATTACACTATGTATTTCTTATAAGGATTTTTAGTAAGTTTGACCCCACCCTAAACCTCTCCTAAAATTTCGATTTTTTTAAAAACTCTTTCTTAGTGAGCACCTAGGGCCCTAGAGGAATCTACATAATAAATTTCATTCCAATCCGTTCGGTGTTTCTTTATAGTAACTTTGACCATCGAAACCCCAGTAAAATTTCGATTTTTTTTAAAACCCTTTCTTAGCAAGCACATATGGCCCTAGGGGAAGCTACATACCAAATTTCATTATAATCCGTTCGATGGTTTTAGAGAAATTGTGATTTTGTAACTTTGACACCCCCAAATCCCCCTAAAATTTCGATTTTTTTAAACTATTTCTTAGCGAGCACCTAGGGCCCTATAGGAAGCTACATAATAAATTTCATTCCAATCCGTTCGGTGTTTCTTTTTAGTAACTTTGACCCCCAATCCCCTTTAAAATTTCGAATTTTTTAAAACCCTTTCTTAGCGAGCACCTATGGCCCTAGGGGAAGCTACTTACCAAATTTCATTATAATCCGTTCGATGGTTTTAGAGAAATTATGATTTTCTAACTTTGATCCCCCCAAACCCCCCCCCCCCAATAAATAATTTTCGGAAACCCTTTCTTAGTGCGCGTCTAGAGCCTATAAAGAGTATTAGTGCCAAATTTCTTGTTTGTAGGCCTCGTGGTTTTTGAGAAACTGTGATGAGTCAATGGTATTTGGCTTTTATAAAGTATAGATGTGTTTTCTTGGTTAATAACTTATAGCTTCATTTGTCATTGTCGCAATGTCAACAAAATTTTAACTAGACGTATGAATTGCTTTCTTTCTCAAAACTTGAACTAAACTATGGTTATGTGCACCCTTTCCAAAAAATCTAATGACTGAAGTAAACGTAACACCCAAACTATAATCTACACTGGGTTTTCCCTCACAGTATAATCAGCTTTGCTTACAAAGTAATAGCTTCAGTTCAATAGAATAAAGATGTTACAAAGAAATTTGCAGGGCGCATTAACAGCAATATGGTGGTTCTTTCAAAATGATTTCACGAAAAAGGTCACAGCAGCCTTCTTCTGGAAACCTCCTCAATTGTGAAGTAAAGAACAATTAAGATGGTAGTTTGCTGCTTTCAAAATGGAAAATGTTTACGAAGACCTCTTGCAACGGCTGCGGTTTGCCTTATAAAAAAAGAAGAAATTAAAAGCGAATAAAAGGAATTTCATGGTCCTTTAAAACATTGAAGAAATCAAGGTACCATAAATAAGGTGCATAAACATCATCTTCTCCGGCCACTTATTCCTCGGATTCTACCACTTTCTTCGACTCTTTTCGGTAGAACTAATGTAGACAATACGTAGAGAATAGAATTATTGGACAGATTGGGCATGCATTAGGACTACGTTTCACGAAAAACGATTCTCTTGGTTTTTACCGAAACCCAGCTATTTTGCCCCTAAATAATATAAGATATGTTTTCTAAGTGTCCCAAAAAGCATGTGTTAAGTATTTTTTGAAGAATTTTAAAATAATTTGAGAGTTACATCATCTTAAAGGACTTTTAAACGTGTAGTTTAAATAAGGAAAAGTAAATATGTGTGGTCGTGGGACCCCAGTCAGGAACAAAGTTCATCACGCCTTTTTTTCAATTCTTTTTCCAACCTTACGGCAACATACACACATCATTTTAATCTTTCAATTACCGTTTATTATTAGATTGTTATTTATTCCAATATTTACTGTTTCCATACCAATAATTTTATTATAATAAACTTGTAGAATTAATTATAACATCAAAGCTAAGATGGTAAACACAGTTAAATGTCCATTCGTTGGAAATATATTCAGTAAACATTAAATGTCGGTTCATCACTCTATCCCTAACCTAAAATTATTGAGTGTATGTTTAATTTATTTTACCTGTCTTAACGGCAACTTACATACAATAATTTTAGGTTAGGCCTAGACTTAAAATTACTTTCTAGGCATAACCTAAAATTATTGTATGTATGCAGGCGTTAAGGCAGGCAAAATAAATCAAATATACGCAAAATAATTTTAGGTTAGGCAGAAACTGATGAACGAACATTGTATGTTTATTGAATGTATTTCAGAGCTTGACGATTAAATCTGAACTACGCCGGACGGAACGATCGTGTCTTAATTTAGATTGATGAACCAAAACACATGTTTCTTGAATGTATTTACATTCTTTACCATAGCAACCAATTTGGTAACGCTTTTTTCGTTACTCGTATTTTATATTTGTCATTGCCATAGAAACCAATTAATAACACGTTTTTCGTTACGCATAACATTTTCTATTTGTTAACTCCTACCGCATTTTATCCTTTGAAATACAAATTTGACCAAACATTATTAATACTGAGCGTAAAGAAATGCTTTGGGCACTTAAAAAAAGTTTTGAATCAAACATTGTTTTTATTTACTTAGAAATAAAAACATATTTTTAAATTGGAAATGTAAGCAAAAAAAAAAAATTCTTCATATATGTTAAATAATTTCTGAAACTACATCAAAAGCCAGTAGAAATGAACGGACAAACTACCACATTAATATATCAGTATTGACGTAAACAATATTTTACTTGAGAGGTAAGTATTATGTTATTTACGTAAATCACAGAAGTTTAGTCAAATTACTGTCCACCCTTTGCACAATAAAAAGTCAGAACAACTCTGGCAGTGGTAAAGTTGGAAAGTTTAAACAGTTTGAGAAATATTCAAAGTGTTACAGATGTCAGTCGGAGGCCAGATTACATCAAAACTAAAACTTGCATATTATGGAAATGTAAAGTGAAGTTGGATTACAAACATGTTTTGCGAGAGTAATTGTAAGTATACAAACTAAAAGGGTTGTTACTATTTTGAATACAATTAAAGATTCTGTATAATATTAAAGAAGGAAATTGTCTTACGTAAAAAAAGAAAAACTACAGTTTAGATGCTTCTACATATATTTTGTTTAAAAGATGTGTGCTAAATATATTTCTTACATTTATTAAAGACTAGCTGACCCGTACGGCATTGCCCGTGGTAGTTGGTATTTTCAGTCTTTTTAACGTAATTGTATTCTTTTTAAGTGTTCAGTCAGTGAGTGGTATTTGGCTTTTATATATATATAGATCTTAAATAATAAAAGCACTATTGTCATAATAATAAAAGTTCTGAAATTAAATTATTTTAGTAAATTTTATCCCCCCAAACCCCTCCTAAAATTTCGAAATTTTTCATACTCTTTCTTAGTGAGCACCTATGGCCTTAGAGGGAGCTACATACGAAATTTCATTCCAATCCGTTCGGTAGTTTTGAA
>JAGFPH010023009.1:0-12215 GCA_018207615.1 Philaenus spumarius
GTGTTATTCTCATGTGACATGCAAACCAATAAACGTATTTTTACCCACTTAGAGTTGAGATATAATAATAAATTTAGTCTTGTTTTAAAGGTAAATAAAAGGGCAATAATAAGCAATAAAAAACAAAAAAATGGAAAAAATAAAATTTTAGGTGCTCCGGAGCCCCTTAAGAAGTTTGACAGACTATACACACCAGAGCAGTACAAAGTAACCATATTCAATGCCGAAATGAAATTCTTTTTTTATGAAGTTATTGATGTGCAGGCTGAAGATATTTTGAGTTTCAAGCAATGGTGGCCTGACCATTTTAAGAAAACATCTACAAGTATTGGACAGAGTGACAAGCAGACATTTGCAATAAGCAAATACAGACATCTCATCTACGACAGCAAACAGAGAGGACACATAAAGGCTTCAGAGTTCATAGATGGTGCGGCGTTTGCAGAATTCAAAATGATTAAGAGTAATGAAACAAGAGTATGTCTCCCAACAGAAAAGGCGTATAATGGAAAAATTAGAATAAAAAAGAAGAAACTTGATGACGTATCTTCGGTATTGAAGTATATTCCGGAACAATATAAACTGCTTTATGTTGAGTATCTAGCATCGACTGTTCCAAACAAGAAGATTCTATAAAATCAGACCCTGTTGACGTCAGACTTGAAATAGAGGCTTCCGCCAATATTTCCCCCAACACCACGGCCTACTGTCTCATTCTTCACGATTCTCATATAGTGTACAACCTTCTTTAGTGTAATTTAGGTAACACTAATTTAGGTAATTCAGTCATAGTGATGCAGTCAGAGAGGATGGACGTAGAGCGTGCGCCTACCAAACGATGAGTTCCGCCTAACTTGCCTTTGGGTACTTTCATAAAAATCAGTACATTTCATAAACGACGATTGTACAAAGTTCGTAGCGACATGGTTATTCCAGCATACGGACTACGGTATCGGAGTATTGTTTCAAGCGGGTAAAAAATGTGTTTTCTCTTCTCACGAAGTGTTTAAAGAGATACTAGTGTGTATTAAAGAAATCACAGTAGCCCTCGCGGATAAAGGTACGCACAGGGTTCGTTTGAGTACTGGAGATTCTTTAGTGAAGAATATGTTTGGTAAACGATACGTTGCACTGTACGACGGTCAGCAAAGTACTTTGACTTTAAAAGCGTCAGAGTGGAAATTATTTGAAGACAGTATTCCGTTAGTGTCGCGTCGTATTAAAGAGCTATTTTATATTGAAGAAGATTTACGTGTAACTAGATCAGTGTCTAGCTACCGACGAACTCGTTTCTAGCACGTTTCCCGAAGCGGACAAACTACGACGAGGTGACGCTGTTCAAGAAACATGCAGGCCGTGGTTGAGTTTCACGCTTTCAATGACAACGACAACAAGTATATAGTCAAAGAGTTGGCTATAGTCGGAGAGTATATCGCCATCGTCATTGTGTTTAAAGCACCCTACAAATTTTCCGAGTTGAATGCCAAAGCTGAGGACGGCTCGTTGGCTACAAAGACACTACCATCGTATCGGTTGTTGCGAAGGTAGCGTTACGTACGATGAAGACATGATACGCACGCTGTGCAAACCTTTTTCCACGATCCACACAAAGGGATTGCAAAAGGCAGTTTTTTAGGCGATTTCACGATAACGTGGTCGAAATAGTTGAGGATGTACATATTTCGAGTGAATATTATTGTCTCAGCATTCTAATACCTATTATCCTTGCGCATTACTTAGTGCAAAATATTACGATTTGCTTCTCGCTTAGTGGGGTGTGTGTGTGTGTGTTTGGTCACTGGCGCGGGATTGAGTTCCCAGTAAACCTACAAGGTCACTGGCATGGGATTAAGTTCCCTGTAAACCAAAGTGTGTACGCGTGCGTATGGTCACTGGCGTGGAAAATCTGTAAACCTACAAGGTCACTGCCGAGAAGTTACGTCTTCCGTAAACCAAAGTTCTTAATAAGTAAGGAGCAAATAGTAGAAAAAAAACAAAAAAATTAAATTTACAAAAATAATAAATATTTTGGGAGGCTACATTTTTGTAATGGAGTGGTAGTCACCGGAAGTAGCGATGGTATGGGGCTACTTTCATAAGGGGTGAACCTTCCGTTCACCCTGGATTGTAATGCGGGCCACGAGCTTCCCCCGTGTGACGGTTTCAACCCCGTATAACGCAGAGGACAATCACCACGGAGATGAAGGAGTAGTCGCAATTTCTTACTACAAAGATAATAAAAGAGGGTATAAATATGGACTGAAATGTCAAGTTCGAAACGTACGGTCCATTTTAGAGACGAGATGAATACTATATTCTATATAGTCGATGATTCCGAACAAAGGAATGGTTGTTGTTGGATGCGAGAAGCCACCGAAAGGTTGCGATGAAGGGTGATTACAAAATTGAAATACGAAAACGCTGAGAGCGAATCCGATGATGACAATTCGAATAACGAGTTAGACGCATTAAAAGATCAAAAGTGGAAATCAAAGTTACTTCCCCTCAACAGCACTAAGGACAAAAGAAGAATTGTAGTTGTGAATAAAGAGTGAATAATAAATTGTATTTAACCTTTTGTCGTCTTTCATTACAACTCCTATGAAAAAAGCTTTCTTTTAATACTGTGCAATTTTAAAAGTGGAAAGTGTACACCATTAAATATGACGTCATTCCCCACCAGGCACAGGCCCTCGGTCTACATATTCTCGTAGAAACATTATTATCCCCTCTCTCTCTCTCTCTCTGTCTGTCTGTCTGTCTGTCTGTCTGTCTGTCTGTCCGTATATAAGGAAGCATTTCTGGACAGTTAATCAGTTCTACAGTAGCTAACGGCGTGTGATAGTGCTCTCTCTACCTGTAATGTTGTGATTTTACAATTTTCTAAGTATTATGGCTTCTATTAAGGAACGATTCAACTTGATTAAATTAAGTGCAAGTGTGCCGATAAATACTCTGATAATTAATTAATCATCAATATTTGATACGTAAAATTAGGCCTGTTATGACCAAATACGGCTCAAGTATTCTTTGTGACGTACAATTCGATGAAAACGAAGTGCGATCAACCTTTCTACCAAATCGCTATACAAACGTATTTTCTTCTGCGGAGCTACATGAGCTTGTAGGAATCTGAATAAAGAATTTTTTGAAAACTGTAGGTGAGAAGAAAACAGTGAGCACCTGGTATTCGAACAAGGACGTCAACATCCAATGCAACAGCAACCTTTCAATAAAACCACTCAAATTGAAGAAACACACAGCCTCCACATGAGACCTCCCCGCACGGGGGGTGCAGACTAGCTGCACCTACTAAGAGGGGTTTGGCGTCCCTCGCGGTAACCCGAGTCTAACAACGCCCAACACATTCAACACTTACAAAACATCCATCCAATCACATAAACACACACATTAAACAATACAACATTCCAATTATCACCTTTTAGGAATTTTGACTGTGCAGAGCCATTGCGCGTTGGGAGTGCCGAACCTGCCAGAGTCTGACAAACTCTGGTTTGGTAAGGCTGATGTGAGCTTGCTCTGCCGAGACGTATGCGTGGTTTCTGTTCTGGGGCCAGCCACTTCGGTTCTTGGTCAGGAAGTGTTCGCGGTGTTGAAGAAAGTCGGATTCTTCCTCACAGTAGTTTCGGGTTCCAGACTGATGTCCATCCAGACTGGCAAAAGAGTGCTCGGGATCCTCACGGAACTGGGGGTTCGGAAGTGATCGCAATGTGATCTGATGGGCAAGCCCTTTACCGAGTTCGCCCGATTCCGCCTAACACGATGCGCTGGACAAAAACACATGGTAAAAAAACCGTCAAATCAGATTTAGGGATAAAGAGACATCATTCGGATTCTTCTGATGAGTCTGTCAACAAAGAATTGTTCAAAAAGACAAAGGAGAGGGCTACTCAACAACCATCTGAGTTGCCAGCTCCCAAATTTTTAGTTTTTTCAAATGCGGAAAAGGATACAGATTTATCAAAGGTATCGCCCTTTGTAATCAACAAGGCAATTACTGGAACAGCGGACCCTGTACTTTCCATTAGGAAATTACAGAATGGCACCATTTTAGTGGAAACTAACAGCGAGAAACAAAGTTTGTCGCTGTTAAAGATGACTTCCTTCTATGACAAAGTCAAGGTATCTGTAGACCTCACAGATCCTTGAATTATTCAAAAGGTGTCATTACTTGTAGAGACTTGATCACCATTAGTTTGGAGGAATTAAAAAGCGAATTAGCTAGCCAGTCGATCGTTAATGTCAATCGCATAATGCGCAATGAAAATGGAGAGAAAAAAAGCCACTGCTACTTTGATTCTAACTTTTGGCACACCCATATTGCCGGAGTATATTTATGCAGGTTTCTATCGTCTGTCTGTTAGACCTTACGTCACAAACCCTCGACGTTGTTTTAAGTGTCAAGGGTTTGGACACGTGAGTTCTACTTGCACAAAGCAAGAAACATGCGGTCAATGCGGGAAAAAAGGTCATAATAGTGAGGGCTGCAAAGATGACGCCAAGTGTCCCAACTGTGGCGGCGATCATCCTGCACGGTCCTTTAACTGTGAAAAGTTTAAAGAAGAAAAAGCAGTCCTTACTATTATGGCTAAGAAAAAAATATCATATAACGCTGCAAAAATGTTATATAAAACCTCTAGGCCTTCTCTGGAAGGCAAATCATTTGCTCCAGTGGTCTCAAATAAGAGCAACACTCCATGCGCAAATTGTGGAGAATTGGCTAAAACAGTCAAAATCTTGAATGACCAGGTAGCTCAGTTAGTCGCCCTTTTCTCTAAAGTGTCTCCTTCTGCTCCCGCTTCTGTTCTAAATCCTTTAAAATCCGTTCTTCCGTCCTCCAGTTTCTCGGTTACAGAAGCAGAAATAGAACCATCTATCCCTGCTCTTGATCTGAGAACTGGAACTCGGGAAAACTGTAATAAAAAAGAAAATTACCCCAATAACTGGGGTAAAACAATTTCTGAAGAAATCTTATACTTGTCCATCTGTAGTAACAGGAAGAAGTTCTGGACCCGTTCCAGGAAAGAAACCTGTTGCTATAAAAAGTAAAAATTTAAAAAAACACCAAAAGTAGTAAAAAAGAAAATGAAAAAGGAGGTTCCCCTACAAATCCTCCTAAAAGCCCTTCTAAAAAACCTGATCCTTGCCCTTCTCCACCCTCAACATCTTGGAATATCTGGGAAATATGGAAGTGGACAAGGACACACAACCTAAAAACCATCCTGTCACTACAGGACAGGAAAACGAAAAGGTTACAAAGGCACCATGTCCCTTCTAATATTTATTTATTTAAATTAGTATATAATTATATTTCTCTGTGTATATAATATGAACTGTTGAAATATATTATCATTAATTATCTATGTCCACGATCCAAAATAAGAATGTGGTTCAGTGGAATTTAAATGGTGTTAGGAGTCACATGGAAGATCTGAAAGTTCTTGTGCGAGACACGTCTCCTCTATTCGTTTGTCTCCAGGAGACACATCTCCATAATACCCATTTTTTACATTTAGGAGGGTATTCCGTCTTCAGGTCAGATTTTGTTACAGAGGAGAGAGCAAGAGGTGGTGTAGCCATACTCGCTCACAACTCTGGATGGTGTTCCCGTAAATCTGGATACACCATTACAAGCAGTAGCAATTCGAGTCGCTGTTCCCATAAAACTAACCATATGCAGCCTATACCTGCCACCAAGCTATACCGTCCAATCAAACGACTTGATCGATTTAATATATCAATTACCTGCTCCGATTCTGTTACTTGGCGATTTCAACGCACATCACTATTCGTGGGGATCCTCAACCTGCAGCCCAAGGGGTATCTGCGTTGAGAGGATACGATCCGATTTAGATTTGGGTTTACTTAATGACGGATCGTTAACGCACTTAGCAGCTTCGACAGGAGGTTGGACGGTCGTAGACTTGTCATTCTGTAGTCCTTCGTTAGCTGCAAGATTTGAGTGGACAGTGATGTCAGATTTGTACGGCAGCGACCATGCCCCTATACAAATTTCGACAGGAAATTTAATCGACTATAAAAATAATCGAATACCGACAGGAGAAAATCTGGAAAATTATAAAATCTTGCGTGCCAAAGCTCGCAGAATATTCAAGCAGAGCAGGAAAGATTCTTGGACCCATTATATTGGCACAATAACCAGAACGACTCCCACATCAACAGTGTGGAAGAAATTACGTTCTGTGTTTGGCCATGTTTCCTCTGCTCCTTTGGTTGGACTGATGCAGAAGGATGGGATATTGACCACAGACAGCTGTAAAATTGTAAGCATTTTGGGCTCATCCTTTTCTAGGTTCTCTTCAACAGCTGGGTATAACGATGCTTTTCGTACGTATAAAACCGCTCAAGAAGCTATGCCATTCACTATTGGCATATCACAGGATTCTCAGTTGAATGACCCATTGTTGTTGAAATGGGTCATTTACAATGGATGAATTGGAATCTGCCTTATTGTCGGCTACGGACCCGATAATATCGTATATTCTATGATTAAACACCTTCCAGAGTCGGGTAGAACAACTCTTCTCCAAATATACAATCGTATATGGGATGAGCATATCTTTCCTGAATCTTGGTTGGAGGCCATAGTAATCCCTCTATTAAAACCAGGGAAAGACAAAACTGATCCAAGTAGTTATCGTCCTATCTCTCTCACCAGCGTTCTATGTAAACTGGTGGAGAAGATGGTCAATCGGCGACTTGTATGGTACCTTGAAAGTAACCAACTGATCTGTAAAGAACAGTGTGGTTTCCGACAGGGAAGATCATCTATCGATCAGCTGGTTTTGTTTGAGTCGGCCATTCAAAATGGCTTTTTTCTTCGTCAGACACTTGTTGCGGTGTTTTTCGATCTTGAAAAGGCATATGATACGGCTTGGAGAAGAGGAATTCTAAATACATTACAATCTTGGGGTATTCATGGGAGAATCCTAGCATTTATTAAACATTTAATATCTAATCGATATTTTAGGGTGCGTCTTGGATCCACCTTATCAGATCGATTTTATTTAGAGAATGGTGTCCCTCAAGGCAGCGTACTTAGTGTCACATTATTTGCAGTTGCTGTTAATAGCATCACTGCTAATGTCCGATTACCTGTCCACTGTTCTCTTTTTGTTGATGATTTTGCCATTTACGTGGCAACCAGAAACACGGCAACCGCAGAAAGAACACTGCAACTAACGATCAACAAATTACAAACATGGTCGAATCAGACAGGATTTAAGTTTTCTGCTGCTAAAACTAGATGCATTGCTTTTACTCGTCGCAGACAACATTTTAGTCCCACTTTATACCTAAAAGGAACTCAACTTCACTCCGATAACACAGTCACATTTCTTGGTCTTATATTCGACCATAGACTCTCTTGGAACCCGCATGTGGCAAATTTAAAATCACGCTGCATCAAGATCTTAGATATGTTACGGGTTTTAAGCGGTTCTCATTAGGGAGCCGATAGAACCTGCATGCTGCGTTTTTACCGAGCTTTTATTCGATCACGAATTGACTATGGGTCCATAGTCTATTCGTCAGCTAGGTTATCGGTTCTTAAAAAGATTGATTCTGTTCATAACACTGCTCTCCGTCTAGCAACCGGAGCTTTTCGTTCTAGTCCCATTAGTAGTCTGCTTGTTGAAACGGGTGAGCCATCGCTCACGCGACGGAGACAACAGCTACAACTGTCATATATGTGCAATTTGCGCTCCAAACCTTTGCACCCTTCATATAATATTGTATTTTACAATCCATTATTAGCACAGTACAAATTCCGTAAACAATCCACTGCTCCCTTTGGGATCAGAACCATCCGTATCCTTAATAATCTGGGTGTAACACTACCTCCTATATATGAAAATACACCATGTTTGGTCGCTCCATGGTTGATTAGAAAACCTCATGTCGATCTCTCATTGTCTAGGTATCTAAAACAAACTACACTTGATGTTGTTTACCGTCAGGAACTCATATCCATATGCAAACGTTACCCATCAAGTCACATTATTTTCACTGATGGTTCAAAACTGGACAATAGAGTTGGATGCGCTTTTGTTCTGTCAGGAAACAGCTTTATTTATGGATTACCATCTTCCTCTTCTGTATATACAGCAGAACTTTTTGCAATACTCAAGGCACTCAATATTGTTCTATCAACACCGGTACACCTTCATATATGTTCAGAATCAAGAAGTGCACTTGAGTCCATTCAAAATATGTACTCTCCTAACTCTTTGGTCAAAGATATTCTGTGCTCCACGCACAGACTTTGTCTGAGGGGCGTGGGGGTGTCGTTCTGCTGGGTTCCGGGTCACGCCGGTATACAAGGAAATACTATAGCAGACCTAGCTGCTAAGGAAGCCACTTCCTTACAGCCTAACGTGAATAAAGTTATGTCGTCCGACTATATGTCCTTTTTGAAACAAGCCCTGTTTAGACAGTGGGAAGAAGAGTGGGTAGCAGTACAAGGAAATAAACTCCGCCAAATTAAAGATACCGTTCGGCCATGGATATCCTCAAACCGCCAAAGCCATCGAGAGGAAGTGGTGGTTTCTCGTCTACGTATTGGCCACTCTGGTTTAACCCACGGGTTTCTGATGCGTCGGGGGGATCCGCCGCTTTGTCCTTACTGCTTAAACCTCCTTTCAATTAAGCATCTACTTTTAGATTGTGAAAAGCTGAAACATGTTCGGAAGAGGTTTTGCCTACCAAGTTGCATTCGGAGGATGCTGGGTGATGACTCCCAAACAATTAATATGGTGTTAGCATTCCTCCATCGGTTGAATGTAATTGGAAACATTTGAAACAACATACATTTATGTAATTTAATTACCATGTTTAGATTTATTACTTGTTATTTTAATTAGTTTTATTCATTGTTATGTAACAGGGCCCTTTACACCCCTGTAACAAGTTGTTATTGTGTAATTATTGTTGTTATCGTGTACTGTCTGTAGTGTGTGTAAATTAAAAGTTTAATTTTATAGCTGTGTTTGATTATATGAGCATTATGCAAATGCTCCTCGTTATCCAGGCGATGATAACCACCTAGGTTTTTCGCCTTTAAAAACCAAAAAAAAAATCCACATGAGACAAATGTTCATATTTCACCTTGCTCCTTTTCCATTTGCTCGCTAATGTGGATGATTCTTTGTAGATAATAAACAAGCCAGCATTGGCACATTATTTAGCACAATATATAGGTTACTGTAGTCTCCCACAGTCAACTTCTGCTAGTATTGACGCAATGGTGCTGATTCAAACTATACAAAGAAAAAGAAGAACGTTTGAAGAAACTTTAGAGCTGGTTCTTCGGCAGGTATTTAACATAGGGCGCCCTAGCCGTAGGGTACGCGTTTTCTTTGACTTTTATAAAGTACAGCTTTATTAAATGTGTAGAAAGAGTTTAGAGACTCAGATGATTGATTATGAAGTAGCCGACTTTTCTAGGTTAATATTATTCATCCCAAAAGCCGTTTAAGTGGTGTCACCTGCGAATAGGACAGTTTTTGTTTTCCAAACATTATAAGGCAGGTCATTTATGTAGATCAAAAACAGTAAAGGACCCAATATTGGTCCCTGGGGCACACCTGAGAATTTATTGCAAGAAGAGCAGTGCAATCCGTAAGAGTCTGTATAGACCAGAGTTTCTCAACCTTTTTTCCTGGCGTACCACTTCACAAGAAACAAATATTTTGCGTACCACTTAGTCATGTGGAGGTACAATTATGGTGGAATATGTTTATTACAGGGTATTTATTATTTTACTAATCTAACTAACCTACTTTCCAACCGTAATTGAAAAAAAATAAAATTCTGTGTAGTGTTATATTTTATTAATTAATATGAACAAAGAATTCATACCGTGAGTTGAAAAAAAAAACATATTGGAAAATACAACAAAAATATAATACAAAACTTCAATGAGAAGGCTGAGCTTGAAGATTAGAAGCCAACTTGGGAATGTCTATTCTTAAACGAATCTATTCTATTCTTGCTCAATCTTAAACGAAGATCATTTTCCACACTAATAAAGTCTATTCTGATATTTGTTCTTAAGATACACAAGTGAAGAAAATACAAATTTAACTGCTTTTTGTCAGCTACTTCTGTTTAGTCCGCACGTTTTTCAACGCAGAAGTCGCATTTTTTTTAAATTGATGTAGTTCTGAGTCACAATTTAGTTCATACAACTGTTCCTTTCCTTTAGTAAAGTTTTCTGGTGCCACTTCTATATCAGTAAACGGTTTTGGATCCAGGAATATTTGCTGAAGTCTTCAAGAAAAAAAATATAAGTTGCAGCTTTAAATCAAACCAAGACAGTGTGTTTTGATGTCTGTCAGAAGTGCAGGACTCGGTTTGAGGTAATTTTCTTTAACACAATTCTCGAGCGTTGGAAACAACGACACCTTCCGTTCTGCTTCTTTTGATGCTCAATTCAGCTTATTAGTGAATTTCCATATGAAAAATGAGCTATTACAGTGACCCTTTTGGTAAGACCTAAGGTCGGGAGTAGCAAATGAGAACCTATCATGGTCCCCAGAACACGTTTTGGGGTGTCATTAAAAATCATACATATATACATATATATGTGTTCGCACTCTAGCGGCCGCATTTTAAGTCCGATTTGGTCCAAATTTGGTATACATGTTGGTTGCTTACGTCGCTCGGACAACGTTAGCCAAAAAAATCGAACAACCAGAAGCACGTTTTTTGACCGGAAGTAACTGTTTTTAGATTTTTCCTATGAGAATGATTTTGTTTTACATTTTTTCTAAAAATATAAATGCAGGATTTTATTCTGCACATTTTTGTTTTTACGCGACCTTATAGCTCGCTTGGTTCCTCCAAAATCGATCAAAACGTAAAATACAATAAAATTACCCGGTTCAAAGCCATGTGGTTGATTTTTCCTTGGGGAATCTTCTCATCCGAGGCCGATGGGTGAGTTTTTAAGTTACGAGCGAAGCGAATCTCATAATCCGAGACCACAAGATGAAGGTGCAAACTCGGAAAGCGAGTTTTTCCACTGCGACTGTAACGAAGGAGCGTGTGAGTCGAAGCTGGAAGCTTATGTGCAAACAAATAAATATATTTCGTACAAAGAGGCAGCTATTCAGCACCGTTGTGAGTAGACCTATTTTACAAATTGTTGTTTGAAACAATAAAACATAGGCCTATAAACTTAATTTTTGAAATTTTCTCAACTCACCGTCTGCGGTTCAGCTTCGTGGTCGAATTATTTTTCATAGCTTTTCATTTGACTTTTATAAAGGACAGCTTTATTAAATGTGTAGAAAGAGTTTAGAGACTCAGATAATGGATTTTGAAGTAGCCGACTTTTCTAGGTTAATATTATTCTTCCCAAAAGCCATTAAAGTGGTGTCATCAGCGAATAGGACAGTTTTTGTTTTCCAAACATTATAAGGCAGGTCATTTATGTAGACCAAAAACAGTAAAGGACCCAATATTGATCCCTGGGGCACACCTAGAGAATTTATTGCAAGAGGAGCAGTGCAATCCGTAAGAGTCTGTATAGACTACTCTTTGTTTTCTACAAGTTAAGTAGGATCGCAACCATTTATTTCCACGAATACCATATTAAATCAAGCTTATGAAGGTCGACACAATCAAACGCCTTTGAGATGCTACATGCATTTTCTTATCTACCGAGCAAAGTTATAGGATCTAGTATTATAAATAATGTCTTAACTCTAGACTTATTTTAGGGCTTTAGAGCAACTACTAATTAAGCCCCGTTGTTGGTCCCACCACCGTTGGATTCAGTGGTCAGGTGAGTTGCACACAGTTTTTGCAATTTTACGTGAAATTAGAATAGACATTGGTGGAACTGGAATTCCGGACTTGTGTTCAGTCCTGTATCGTGATAACACAGTTAAGTCAAATTATGCATGTGACACGTTCGAGCTCTAGTTGTTCCGCAAGATTGTTTCGTGTTTTAATTTATTTGTGTGACAAGTTGCAACTTGTGTGTTAGTGTCCGTGTAAATGTGTGTTTGTAAAATTGTAATGTTCGACGAACTCACCAGAGGGATGACCAGATGATAGCGTTACGGCTCCGAAACATGTCGTCTTAAACTAAACGACAAGGTTTCACAAGACAGACCTAAGGTAAATAATTAGTATTAATTATCTGTGACTCGGACCAAAATCATGCA
>JAGFPH010023011.1:0-12214 GCA_018207615.1 Philaenus spumarius
TGTTCAAAAGTTGATGCAATATATTGAAATTGCGCCTTCCAGACACAGTTATATTTCTCTTTTAGCACTGCTGTCGGACCTGATTTCATATCTTAAGGGGCAGGTAAATTTTAATCCGATCTTTGGGTACAGACCACGCTGGGCAGCCTAGACTCTAGACTGTACCAATACGTTAAAATCAGCCAACCGCGACCAGTACACTGTGTGCTTGAAAAGATACAATTCACTGTACATCGGTGTTAAAGATGAAAACATGTCCTTTCAACCTTGTTGAAATATTTTAGTTTGCTGGCAACGCAATTAACGACCAATATAAATCAAAGATCGTTTTAAAATACGAGAACAATTAAAGTTCGGAGTAAATAGAAGCAAATTTCACTTAAATTGTTTATATTGTCCCATCTTGTTGGTGATAACTTAAACCTTTAAATACATATTTAAATCTTTTCCAGCTATGTAGAAAACTTATTGTATTTCATACATTTAAAGATCCTAATTTGAAAACCGTGAAGTCTACTTATAGATAAAAAGTTTATTATATTATATAATTGATTTTCAATAATAAAATGTATTTCAAAACCACGAAAATGGCTGCAGGAATTCTTGTATTTTCGCTGGATAGTTACTAAACAATTTTCTGTTTGTTAAACTTCAATTCAGTGCAATTATAATTTTCATACTTATAAAAATAAATTCTCCAGTAGTTTATGCCATGATATAAAACTGTCTAGCACTATTTAAAAAAAAGAAAAACTACCATAGTTTTTTTTGAAATTTTAGTTTTGTGTACGAGTCTACTACCATACTCAAGTTAACTACTAACTTCAAGTATGTCACAATATTAAAGTAGCATTACACTTTGAGAGCAATTCTACACACTTGAATATTTCTACATTAAATTTTCCAATCTTAAAATAGTTAGACCATGTATAAATAACTTGTTTTTATTAAAGATTTTTTAAATTTTGAAAAGTCTGTTATTATGTGTGTATTATTTTTTTAATATTCTTTGAAGGAACTAATTATGATTATCACTAATTAATTAAGCTTAAGTAAGCAAATGTAACATATAAATACATAGTATTTAAAAACACTTAAAGGTTTACCTATTTTTGAAATAATTTTTGGTATTATTTGGGAGGAGCAAGGCAGCTAACTTTCTGGCCTTCAATGATCTCCAAGAGATCTATTTACAAATTCTTATTTTTTTAATATTTAGAATTTTCTTAAATATCTTAATTTTCTTAAAAATTTCATTTTTTAAATTTAATTCTTTATATTATATATTCTTTTATTATGTTATGATAACCTGCGGTATATTTTATATACGTATTTTTTAATATGGTTTATAAACTGTATGTATCATTTTGCAATATCATTATTGTTTATAAATACAATTTTTGCAACTGCAAATTTAACAAAACTTAATTCTCTAGCGTTCTTGTGATAACACAGCCTGTCAATATACTTGGTAATTTCCATTTCAGATTGGATCGCTAGTAAGTCAAAGTTCGTGGCATATAGCTTCTTTTTTTTAAATTATGAATATGTAACCTCTAAAATATTTAAAATGTACAATTCTCAGGGCCTAAATAGACCTGAGAGTGTTAGAAAGTGTCAGGTATTTGTGTTACGTGTGTACAAATTACTTCTTAGGTTTGTTGCCGAAAAGTGAATGTATTTTGTGTGTCAATGTATAATGCAAAGGCAACTTAATTGGTAGTGATCTAATGTTTTAAATATGTGATAGTGATTACGTTTTTCTAAATGTTTGGTTGTGGCAAATAATTTTTAAACTTTTGTTACTACTTAGAAAGGGTTTAAATAGACGTTGATGAAGAAATATCTACTGAAATTTGAGTTGGGTATTAATTTATTTCTGAAAATAATTACTTAGACAATCAACTTTAAAAATTGATTTAAAGTTAAAAATACACTATTTGAAAAATTACGTGTTATTTGAATATCGTGTGAGAATAGTTTCTATACGTTTCGTAGAAAATAATATGTATACCTATACAATAGAGTTCGTTGGAGGTATTAAGTAGCGTACTATTACAATGATAAATTCAACCAAACACTCACTACGGAAATTACGTTTTGAGTTATTATTAAATGATGTACATTTGATTTGACTGTGAATGGAGCTGACAATTGTGATCCCCAGAGCAATGTGTTGCTACACGATTACATATCTCCAGGGATTATGAAATCATAATACGCTCTAGGCTAAAATGGACGTCATTTTCCTCATCAAATTAGCATAGCTTTTAAGTTACATTTGATTTGTGGAACTGATAAACAGTACACAATTAAATTGCCATAACATCAGCAATGTTAGTTCAGCAATGTTTTCCATGCCGTAGAAATCATCTAGCCATTTATAAATTAAACCTTTCTTTCAATGCCTTGTATTTGAATTCACTGTCATTGTCACTGTTTAAAAAACAACGATATAAATCTTTATTCAACCTTAAACTCATAGTTTTTAATATCATAGTGAAACTTATAATATATTATTTTCATATTTACTTTTCATTTTAATTCTTTAATTTATATTACCTTAACTTTGTTTTATGTATAAAGTTTTAACCTAATTTTAAACAAAATTAAGTTTTGTAAACCTATTTGTCTGACCATAAAAGGTATACATGGTATTCAAATTCATGTTCGTTTTCTTGTTAAACTTAAAACCTTATTGGTAAGGAAATATAACAGGAATTTTCTTTGTCCAAATAAGAAAAGAATAAAACAAAAACATTGGTTTAAACCTGAATGAAAATTTTTGTTTTGTCTTGAATTTTGCTCGTTTGATTTAAATAAAATAAAATAAAATTTTTTTAATATTTATTTTATTTTATTGATCACATAGTTTGTTAGTCTTTTTGTTCTGTTAGGCCTAGCATTTTAAATATTATTTCTGCTGATTGTACGTAATAATTGGTCTGTATGTGTATGATAAATTGTTAAAAAATCTTACTTCTTCAAATCTTATGTTTATTTCCAGTTGTTCAATATTATTTGTTAAATTTATTTTTATTGATTATGTTTCTTGTTTTATTTTATTATTTTACTAATTTGTTCTTAGTTTATTGTGTTAGCCTATTAAGTTTATTTATTATTTATTTTTATGTATTTGTTATTTTTATTTTACCTTTTTATTGTAATATTTTTTTAATATATTTCATTTTATTTTATTATATTTAAGTTTATTCTATTAATTGTTATATTTTATATTATTTTAATTTATATATATTAATGTTTGTTACGGTTTACGTCGCTCCTCCTACTCCCTACCTAGACGCGTTGTGATTGGGCGTGAACAGTGAGGAAGGAGTGGGGAGGACGGAGTATGCCTTAGACCATAGCCTTCTCTATATAAGGCCGCGGCCTTCGATGTGGCAACGCCGCATCTCACCCCCACCCTCGGCCCACTCCGGGCATTGACGCCAGCGGTAAAACGTTCAACATTTCGCCAAAACTGCGCTTATTCACATTAAAAGTAATGAAAATTAAATCAGTTTAGTGGATTCATTTTTAGCATGAAATGGTGCTTACAATTTTACAAATTGTATTACTAAATAATAAAAAATAGATGTTTATATAAACGTACAATATTCACCACTTACTTCCAGCCCTGAGTATTATGCACAAGCGATATAAATTTGTATTAAAAACAGAATTTGTTTGAACTAATTGAGTTTATGATAAAATTACTATTATATATATAGGTGTAGGGAACTTTGTAAACGGGTTGGATGAAACAACAAGGTTTATTTCAAATATATTTTATTCGAACAAAGAGATTACACTTTTCAGGAATATAAAGTGACCTAAGAAAATATTTTAAGTTTTCTCTTACTACATTTTACATTTATTTTGTCATTTTTCCTCTTTGTATAGTTATTTAATAATACATTTGACATCTTAAAAATCACATCTGATGCTAATTTAGCATATGCCCGTCCACACTCACAAGATTTACTTAAGTCTACTGAAATACTATTGTCATTCAGAATGCCGATTTCTGCTAAAGTTACTAGATCACGTCTTTGATCATTGCTTAGTAAAAATCTGTCTTCGAACTCTTCTGATATTAATGCCTGCATGATACCTATTACATGTTTGCCTAAGCAAACCACAAAATCACTAGGAACAGATAAACCACCCCGGTTAATAGTTTGAAAATAAACATCATCAGTGTTCATTGGACTTACAATTAGTGAAATACACCTTTCACATTCAATATTAGCCGTTATTTTGAAGCTAATATAGCCACACACATACAGTAGGCCAGATTTGTCAAAATCAACATTATCTAAATAATCATCATCTAAAACACTCATAAGTATTTGGTTGATTTGTGTCTTACTTTTAGGGTTGGAAGTGGAGGTAGGATTACTTTGTGCAAGGCCTATGGATTCACAAACTTTAACGGAGAAAGGAATTTCCCCATAACGAGCCGAATGGAGGCCCAGTAAGCTTTTAATTCTTATTTTATGTTCAGTTGCCATAACCTGTCTCACTGAAATGTTATAGTTACCCCCCGCTAACTGCCTATATTGACCGAATCTTGACTCTAAACAGTCTGTTTGAAGTTTGGCAGTTAAAAAGTAAGGAGCTTGGATTTGTACTAAAATATAAGTAATTATTTCCTTAATTACATAAGTGGTATGGTGTAGTGAATTAAATGTATCTTCAGTCAAAAATCCTGAACCATCAGAGGACATTTCTTTCCATTTTTATAGCCACGCTAAAAAGTTTTCGAAAAAATAAACCTGTCATCCATTACACTTGAAAATGGTTCTTTTAAAGGATTTCTCTTAAGGATATAACTTAAAGGACGATTAATGTTAACAATTGACCACCACGGAAAAATAACTTTTACAAAATATGCCGTGTTATGAGAACCACACTTTTCTAAAGCTGAAACTGTTATTTCATTAAATATATTCACAACCAAGTTTACTTTCTGTCTCTCAAAAGAAGATGGAAATACAGATTTGGTTGTCAAATTAGGGGCTGATCGTATCAACATAGAAGATTCAGCTTTGTACAGGTCTCTTATATCTGAAAACTTTGCTTCTGTAACTTCATTATAGTTCTCTGACTCTTTTACTATTTTGGATTCTGATTGTGGCAAATCTGTCCAAAAAGGTATTTTAAATGTTTTTTCAAAGTCCTTTAAGTTCAACCAGTTATTTCTTACACACTTAAAAATATGAACAGTATCATATAGAACAAAAATTTTATGCGGGTTACCATTTACCTGGAAATAATATGGATTGTCTGAAGTTTTGGTCAGCTCTCTAAACATTACTCTATTAACCCTATTATTATCAGAAACCATACAAAGAATTGTAAGACGACAGTCCAAAATTTGCGCAATAACATTTTTTGCCTGTTCGGCTAAATATTTACCGGTCAACTTTTTTACTGGAATTAGTCTTACAGTTTCTTTAAAACCAGAAAAACAAGAACTTACCAAGAATGCTACAATTGTTTTTGCTGTTTCTTTGGAGTCATTACTAGCCACCCCCAGAAAAGTGCCATTTTTATAATCTAAACTTTCCTTAACGTGTATTTCATCTATTTGGACACTAACAATTTTTTCATTATCATCTAGATCTTTGACTAGTTGTTTCAAAAAATGACTACTTTCCTCTTCAGTTTTTGGAGAAACATTGAAAGACGAGGATAATTTTTGCAAGAATCTCGGGTGAGGTAAAGTAAGTACATTATTTAGTCTAATAGCGGAGTAACACTTGACTGATTGCATATATACCAAATAAGCCCTTAGTATTGTGTCTAAATTGTATTTGGGCTTGTGCATAAACAATAACACAATCTGGTCCCTTAAAAACCTTAATTTATTTATCAAACTACTTTGTCCTTCATTAATGTTTCCTATTCCATTATTTTCCAGAATACCTATTAACTTTTCACACGCATCATTAATAATTCCTATAAAAATATCTTTATCATGTTTTGCTTCATTAAAGGTTATTACATAGTTTACCAACTCGTTAAATTGACTCCATTTTTTCAGTGTGGCATTGTACAAAACAGGTCTACCAGTTTGCTTATTCACAATACTAGAATTGGGGATCAATCCACCATTGACGTGAACTTCTACTGTTAGATTATTATTTACTCTAATGCTATGAGTAATTTTTGGAGTTTCAGAAAAGTTAATTTTATATATAATACAACAAATTAAGTTAGCAAAGTATGTAAGGTCAGTCTGCTTTATTTTAGCAGGAAGAAGTTCAGAAAATAAGTTGAAATTAATCACCTTATCATTTTCTTCAATTCTTTTTAACTCATCCTCTTCTCTCTTTTTCTTCCTTATTTCTTGATCCTCTCTTCTTTTTTCGGGTGGTTTACGTTTAAAACTTGCTCGGTTGTCACTGAGGTAGCCGGGTAAATTTTGAAATATCCTTGGAACTGCATCACTACTTAATACAGGTTTGTCTTTGGTATATTCACACAATGTTCCATCTTTATCTTTATATTTCTCAACTTTAATCAAATCATCACTATGGAAATGTTTCACACATACGTAAGAATGCTTCATTGGTGTCCAGTCACTTCGATGTATTACGTGAACCCACTCATCTCGACGCGGACCTTCTTGAGGGAATCGAAACAATTGCACATACCCCTCAGTTTTAAATGAATTCCGGTAATTAGTAGTGCACCCCGGAACAACACACTTATCAGGCATAACGCACTTTCACTATTTACACCATATTGTATCTGATTACGTAAAACAACGAGGTTAATCACTGATGATGCGCCGTCTAGCAGTGCAAACTAATGGTGGGAGCCGGCCGACCTTGGCCTAGTGTGCGGCGTTGCCAGATTTCGCTCGCCGCGGCCTTATACTAGAGAAGGCTATGCTTAGACTAGTTTAGTTCAGTCCTTTGAGGATGATGACTTCGTCATTGAAATGTGAATTAGGGTAGTACATTAAACATAACTTTTCACTAAATTGTTTTGCTATTGTTTTTTTGTTCCTTATATTTGTGGTTTGGGGTTTCCTTCAATCATTATGATTGTATATGTAAAATATATTATGTAAATGTAGAAGTTGCCTTTTATTTTGTTCCGCCCAACAGTTTCTTAGTTTGATAATCAAAGAAAACCGGTTTCGGTGAACTATGTCACCATCTTCAGATCTGCTCAAATATAAAAAATCTCGTATAAATTTCATAAGCGTAAAAATAAGTTTTACTTGTCTTAACACAAGACATTTAAACATTACTCATACACATTTTTCAAATTCAAACACGAAATGGACTCGGGACTGATTAGTTCTAATTGGTTTAATTAGTTCTAATTAATTCTAAAAAGTAATATCTACAATTAAATAATGTATTTTTAAGTTAACATGTAAATAGGTTTGTAGTTTAATAGTTTTTGAATATCCATTTATAAAATATATCAAATGTAAAAAAAACAAATATGAGAATATAGGGAAATTATAATGTAGTTAAATGAGTGGGGAAAAAGTCTATCAAATAACTGTTATCTCGGCTTTTAGTAAATATAGGAGGACGCAACAAACCGTGTTTTAATAGATTTTGATCTACAGCTGGTACCAAAATTCAAATCCAAATATGCAGATCATTTGTCAAAATCACAAAATGTAATTTGTTTAAGATTATTGTCAATGTAACCACAGCGATAAGATTTTATTCTAAAAGTCGCATATTTTATGAAACATTTCGTACCTCTTCGAGAAATTAATGATTATTGCAAATTAATCCTTTTAATCAATAGATATTAATTTAAAATTCACTATTTTTTAATAACTGATACTTCAGCAAAGATAATTACAAAGTGTGATATTTTTTTAATTTCTAGAAATTACATTTAGATTTTTAAATATCAGTTGTGGTGCGCTCTTTAGGTCAAAATCTATTCAACATCTTTATTACGTTCTTAAATCTTAACGAAAATCTTAGAGTTGACGATCGTGCTTCATTGAGAACGGTCACAGAGCGCGAATGTTTTTTTTAAATGTATTTATTTTTAAATGTGTCCCACTTTTTGTTGTGTTTTAAGTGTTTGTGTGTTGGCTATTACGTACATTTGATAATGACTGATAAATAGTCGATACGTGTCATGTAGAAAAAAGAATAACGTACAGGAAATAATATTAATAGAATAATTGTTCGACAGCATTGCAAAAAAAGAAGGCAATAATAACTATTGTAAAATCTTAGACGCTATTTATGTTTCAGATTTTTTCCCAACTCTGTTATATAGGCATATACTGTTATTGTTGGAATAGATGCACGTTCTCGCAAATATTCCATAAATCTAATGATGTAATGGAAAGCTTGTGGCTGCAGTAAGTTAGTAACATTCTTCGGTTATTTGATATCTCGTTTTTTGATTTATTCATGTGACGTCTGCTGTATTCGTTTCAATGCCAGTTCATTAGGATACGTAACCACTGTAAGTTAAACTGCCATTGCCATAACCTCCTAACGTTTTCAAAGATTAGCGAAATAAACTAATCAATGTATTTCAAGTGAATTCTAAGTAACCAGTCGATATGAATAAAGATGACTTTCGTAGCAAACACAATTTTATTTTCCGACAAAGTTTTAATAAATTACTTTACTTGGAAAACCCACACATTAAACTTAAGTTGTGCAAGATAGTAATTTATTCTTGAAACAGACTTTTACCCGTTGTATTCCTTAAATACAATTAAAACTTTGAGACAGGTTTGTATTTTATCTTCCGCGTCTTGTAATTAATTATCAGCTGATTCCGAGAACGCCATCTGACAGTTATGGATTGGACTTTGATAATTTTCTTTAAAATTAATGAGAAGAATTTGTATTAATATCTTCCTCCTCAACCGTTGTTTTACAAAAACATGTTATGTAAATGCAAATATTTCTTAGCTCATTTAACAATTAAGAAAAGGCCGATGATATTTGGAACTTGTTTTATTAAATTTAATAATAACTTGATTTACTTGTAAATTACTAATAACAAATTATCACACGATCAAAGTTCAAAACGAATTGACAAAAAAAAAAAAAAAAAAATGTAATTACTTATGTTTTTATCCGTTTCCATTGCCTTTAAATTTAATATTTTTGTTTAAAAGATTTTTAACTGATTATTTTGAGTCATATTAACGAATTTTTGGAGTGATTCGTCAACTAAACATGATACCAAATCAACTAGTAGTAACCGCAATATTGTCGGAGTTGACGTAAGTTTTTTAACGAAGATATTGATAAATATTACTCCAAAAGGACGTGCCACGGATCATACCAGCTTAATTTAGTTTTTGTTCGGCTTTTAACTAGTGAAATTAGTTCAAGTAATTAAATAAAAGAATAGTTCTACTAAATTTACATAATTTTTTAATGTTGAACTTTGAATAACGTTTCTGTCACTCACTATCCATCGTTGTAATAGTGAAATCTTGGATTTACATTTATCTGGAAAGACGCATGAATTTGGTTCTTCATTTATAGTCATGGTATGGTTCTTTCATGGCACTGAATATTTTGGTTAATTTCAAAGTAAAGATTCAGTATCATTTTGATAATGCTGATTTATTTTGTCATCTTTTTATTTATAATTGTATTTTATTTTGTATAAATTTAACAAAAAATTATACAATGTGAAACGTTTATGGCCTACAGTTGCTTGAATGTTGGGGTTGTATTTGTCAAAGATACAGTTAATTCCCACAATTTCATCACTATATTTATTTTTTTGTCTTATTTTTACGAGGAGTTAGAATTTGTTTAAAGAGTGTAGGTGAAATATATTATTTTGATTGGTGAAAATTACACATTAGGCCAGATTTCATACTAAAGGAACAAAACTGTGGGCCAGATAACTGCACAGCTGCAGGTAGAACAATTAAAATAATGGGGAAATCAAGAAAAGTAATCTCTAACTTCAGCTAATAATAAAACACCACTGATTACCACCTGACACGGATCTTTATTATTTACTCAGGGTAAATATTTTAAAAACTAAATATACATTTCTTATTTTGACATTATTTATAAAAGTATGTTAACATAAATCTAAGTCTATATTCATAGTAATAGTGAAACATATTTTCAAATGAAACTTGATTTCTAAACGAAGCGGTTGGTGGTTTTCGGCCACAAAGAAAATTCAGCCTCAAACCTACATTATTTAACCCCAAATTTCTAGGAAGACAACTTTTTTTGCAAATATTACTCAAAATGTCATCGTATAGGCCTATCAAAGAGCCGCAATACATCGTACAGTTCATAGAACAAAAATACATTTGTTTATATCGAAGTCTTTCTTTGTGCTTCCTATTCATAGTTTTATATAATATTACCTATCAAAGATAAGTTACACCATTTTATTATGCTCAAAGCTCAACTGGATTGTTAATAATTAATTACCTTGTTTTTAGGTATTGCTGCAGAACAATCCCTAATTTTTAATTAAATATATTTTATTATATTGAATATGAGGCGTTCCGATTATCATTCAGTCATTTTCAAATGTATTCGTAAAACACACATTAAATACACTTAAACAACACAAACAAGTTCACATTTAAAATTGCACATGTACGGGAGACGCGCGTTGTCGGTGACCGTTCTAGTGCTCGGTCGAGCGAATGCTTTCGAGAACGGTCAATTGCTTAATTAATTTACCTGGAAGTTGTAAATATTGAATACAGTGTTGTCTCATTATAGAAAATAATAGGAATAAGTTAATTATTATTAGTGCTTAAAGTTATAGGCCTTCAATGTCACGGTATAAATAGAGACTGATGTTACGACAAGATCTGCACACGATCAGATAGTCATTGACCTTAAATTAAAATGCTTGTTACAATGTGTATTGTTTCTGGTAAGCTAATTAATAAAGAACTTGTGAAGTATAATGTACTTCTGGCATAAAACAGTTTTACGTTCTCATATATTAAATAAATTTTATTTAATCTCAGTGGTATACTGCAAGTGTATTATTTTAGGACGATAAAAGACAAAGTAATTAATTTGAGAATTAAAATCCTCTCCTTCTCGTCCTTGAGGGAAATCTAATTACATCACATTAAAAGACAATAAATTCCATGAACTTTTAATTACATTTTAACCAATAAAAGCATATTTTGTCCCAAGATAAAATTAATTGTTGATCAAACCTTCCCGTGCTCAGAACGTAAAGTTATAATGTGAAAGAGAAAACGAAATACCATAGAGAAAGGGACACTAACTTAGTCTAGCTTGCTGCACGTATATCTGTATATAATATTTCTTATATATATATTAGAGAAAAACGTCATTACCTTGGCAACCCTGTACTAACTTTATTTTACTAGCTTTTGTGATGTATTTTTACTATATGGTATTTTATTATTAGTACCAGGTGACCGAGCTGCGCTCTTTTAACTTTTTATTAAATAAATGATTTCAATTTAAATTGTGAAATCAAGCCTAAATATAGTAAGAATTATTGCAGGGTTAACCAAAGCATTGCTTTAGAAATGAGCCTGGCCTTTACAATTAATTAAATATTTCACTAAAAATGTCGACCAAGTTTTACTTCTTTATGACAAATTATATTGTGAAATTAGGCCTAAAAATATTAACAATAATTGCAGAATTAACCATAAACTCAAAGGTATGCTTCAGCATTGAGCCAGGCCTACATTAAAGGGTAAAAATGTAGTTTACCTTGTCAATCGATTTCTAAGGGAATTTGATATAACATGAAAGAACACATCTAACTGATTGTAGAAACAACAAAAATTTTCCCGGGAAATAATATTTGTAGGAGTTATGGAAGAAATAAAACTTGAAATTGTATAGGTTAAGTTTCGACTTTTCCGCGATATTTGACGTAATCATAACAAAATAAATCACTTCAAATACACCAAACATGTAAGAATTAAATAAACTAAACAATATTAACCCCAAAAGTATCAACAAAGCAAGAAAATGTGAAAATAATGTAACAAACATAATTACGAAAACAAATGCTTCGAACAATACAAAGTACAGTATAACTGCGTATTTAAAATGGAAATTCATCAACGTTGCCAAATCGAACAATAGGTTATTGTACTGAATAAGGTGTGTACAAATCAAGGTAACTAGATAGTAAAGGTTGCCTCTTGTGAGAAATATATTAAAAAAAGTGGAGATGTTGCCGATAACAGTATAATTATAATATTTGT
>JAGFPH010023012.1:1409-12214 GCA_018207615.1 Philaenus spumarius
CTAATCGATGGGAAATAAAGGCACTAAAATTCATCAAATAAATCAGGAAATATATTAAGACCAAAAAATATATTTCTAAAGCAAGAAACCAGGATTTCTTGATACATAGAGGAAGATGCTGGTTTGACAAGTAAAAAGTCGACGATAGAAGCCTGCATCCCCTTTAACATCAGTTTAGCACGGAACGCCGACGAGAAGACATCTGACCAAGCTCCGAGGGTACTTAGAGAAAGTCAAAGGGCGATCAGTTCTCGGGGTGCGTTACGTTTCTAGCTCCGGCCTAAAGCTAAGTCGGGTCGTGATAATTTCGGGAGAAGAATATCCAGATAAACGGCCTATCTTGCCAAAAGATACTACAATCAACTGGGAGAGGACAACTTAAATTAAGTCTAGGAGAAGACATCTGTAAGCCGAAGAAACCATTCTGGGGACCAAGGAGAACAACTTTAAATCGCTGGAAATCGACAGAAGGAATTACGCGTCGAACTTCTTGTGTTCTGTAAGTGGCAAACGATCATTGTTACTTATAATTTTAAATAAATCCCTTTTTTACAAAATAATAAATAAATTAAAATAAACTAAATAAATAAATTCAAGTAGATTCTGGGGAAATTGAATAAAGTAAACTCGTTTAGTAAATTTCATTACTCACAATGGCAAATCGAAATATGTAAATAATATAACCATTAATATACAAATTTTAATTAATAAATTAATTAATCACTTTGCTACTTTTCAATATATGTAATTATAAGTTAAAGATTAATAAATTTCATTGTGTTTTTGATAATAATAATTTGTTGTTTCAAAGTTAATGGATTTATGTTAAAAAATAAATCGTTTTTGAGTTTTCAGTAGAAAATTTTTGAATATATAATTTACAAATCCAATCAAGTTAATCCTAAAACCATTCAGTGCTCTAGTGTAATTAAGTCAGCAGGTGAGTTATTCACGGATCACTACAAATTTAACTCCAAAGGGAACGATCCCGAAAAAGAGTCTAGAATTGAGCTAGTGTACTACACAAAAGACAAAAAAGGTCTAACTAATTTAAATTTAAAAAACTTAAGAATAGGAAACAAAAAGTTTTCCTTTTCTTGCCCTCGCCAAACCTCTCAAATTGTTCTAACGGGGTAGGTAGTACAACGGAACAACGTCAAATAAGGCCTGAAAACACTTGGGTGTTATTTGATGAGGGAAAGTGTTAAAGTTAACAACAAAAGGTTGTGTTTATTGAAAAAATTAAGAGGGTAGGGAGGTTTGCGCGTGGCAAGTGGCTCCCGAACGTGGGGCGAAAACCTTGCGATCCCGAGAAAGAGAGGTTTGCACGTGGTATACGGTTTTTTTCCATTTTTCATTTTTAACCCCTTAAATAAAATAAAAATGGCGGCCGGACCGTTGCTCTTAGTGTAACCTTTTTTCTAAAGCCAGTTTGTGGCTTAACCATAAGTCGAATTTAAAAACTAATAAGATTTTGCTATCAGCAACTTAAATTTTAAACAAAATTGTATTCTTGATTTTTTTCCGTATCACTAACGGTAAGCTCACAAAATGGCCGCAAACTTCGAATTTGTTAAAAAATCGTCCAAGTTTTTGTATTTCAACCATGTTTTTATAAGTTTATTCTAAACCAATTCAAAAGTGTTCCAAAGCTTTTTTGTAGATAAAGGTTTAAAGAATGCATATATGTTAGTAAAAAAAATTATTGAAGTAAAATTAAGAAAGTAAGAAATTAGCTCAAGAAACAATCACGTTCAGTAACGAAAGGAAAATGTTTAACTTTAGGCCTACATAAAAAGTAGTAAAAATTATTGTAATTTTTTTCATAAATGTAAAAAGTTTCGTAATTTAGTTCTAAATAGAATTGTATAAAAATATTTATCAATTTCAAATTTCTTATTTTGAAAACACCAGTTTTAATGTTCCTAATACAAGACCACTAACAAAACTAGTCCTGTTTTTAATATTAATTTAGGAATATATCATTTGCCCAAAATTGACATATTATTCTAAGAAAGTGTAGAGGATAAATCAAAGAATTGAACTATATACCTGTAAATTATCATTTTAAATTTCATAAAAGTATTTGACTTAGCTTTACTTGAATTACAAAATGAGATGAAACAAATGAAACCGCTCGGCGATAAAGGACATACACAAAATGACCGTATGACACCGTGGGAATTGTTGGTACATGGGTTGAGATCACTATCACGACGTTTTAACATCGTTTGTTTTCATTATTTCTAATATTGGAATATGATATGGAACTTAAATTAACTTATGATACATTGTTAAGTTTGAGTTATTTAAGTATGTAAATATTTAACTAGTGGCTTGTAGGGGAAATTGCCCCTATATATTGTAGTAATTTTATTAAGTAAATTGTTAGTCTCATGATTCACCGTACCTTAAATTATCATTAAAAATTTGTGAATATAATACGCACAATAATTCTTACATACCTGCGTAATTTATTTTGATGTGTAACGTCCCATCAGCTACTTACAACCTTTCTATCATTTATCCTTACCGACATTTCCCAAATAGTTATCCTTTTCTCCGCCAGACGTCGACTCTGTACGGTATTACTTTCTAATCGTGCATAACTGAACAGAGGTCGCTGTCTCACAACCCATCAGCTGTTCTTTATCTATTCAGTTAAAATTTTGCCTTGTCATGAGAGCTTCTAGAAAGCGTCGGCCATTAACGTTACGAACAAAACCTTTAAGACGCTGCCAAGTGGTAGTTATGTTATTACTCTTTAAATAATTTAGTCGCGATTAACGACGGTGTGTCGCTAAATAACATGACTTTCTTCTAAACCTTTGTTTTCCGGATACCAGGTAGGAATGTTTTTAGCTTTACCTTGATAATTATAAAATATTTACTTGTAAAACTTAATAAGGTTATTTCCACTTTTGGTTTATGTATAACTTCCTAGCTCATTTTGTTCAATTTAATAGAGAAACCTATGTATTTCATTTTTTTACTACAGCCTAAATTTTAAATGTAAATCTTACAGCCTACAAAAACTATAAAGCCGATACCATGTTGGTTATTGCTAAAGCCTAAACATATTTCCACAAACAGGCCTAAACTGCTCTGTATTAATTAACTATAACTGTGTAGTTTTCTACAGTGTAACCAATATTGAAAACTTTTAATAAGCTATAAGCATAATATTACTGATATGTAACTAAACGTTAACATTTTTTTTATGTTACCATGTGGCTTAGCTAACATGTAAAGACAGTCTTATGCAACATTACACATGTTGTATTAACCACTACAATCTAAGTAGCAATTTGCCATCTTGTGCTACAAATTTTAATAAAACAGCCAACTCAAAGAACTATCTTTTATGCTTATTTAAATTAGCTGCAAGTTTTCTAAAAAAGAAATTGTTATTTATGTTATACAGTTATACTGGTTCAACTCCAGGGAATGTTATAAAATACAATGGCATAACCTGCAACAGCTACGCTTTGAAAAGGCCTACTTTCCAACAGAACTTTAAAAAAATTAACAAAATATTTCTACAGTGCTTTAATTAGAGACAGAATTTAATTTAAAATGTGAACGATCTGCAGTTGTTCTTTTTCTTTTATATTAACTGTTAAATAGGCTGTATTTTGAAAAGTAATTTTTGTATATGTGTACTATTTAGGATATGTTAGTATTTAATAATTGGGAGGAGCAAGCTAGCACATTTCGGACCTTAGCCCTAAGGGCTGCATATTAGAAATTTCACACCTTTTTTTTATATATAGAGAGACGTCTCATAATTAATTTTGTCTATTTATTTAATTATTTATAATTACCTTTTAGAGTTGGCCAACGACATATATATATTTATTCTTAAAACAAATCCATGGTATTTCATGTTAAAACTTTGTAACTTGTTAATCTTTTTCTGTATAAATTCTGTAATTATTATTAAAAGGGAGGGTTTTTAGATTTTCATTTTTGGGGAGGGCTTTTGAATTCAATTTAATAAAATATATATGTTTTCTTTTAAAATCTCAAACTTTTTGTATTAAGGGCATGTTAATAATTTCAATTTTTGTATTAAGGGCATGTAAACTTTTATTTTGGTTAATAAAACCAGAAAAATTATATCTATTTCTATGGTTTATTGAGCTAACCTCTAGGTATCCTGTGCATTGTAAGAGATAAGCTGAAATATTCCTACTTTTGGTGATATTTAAATTTTAAGGTAAGTTTTGAACAGTACCAATCTATGTGGCCCAGTATTGCTTCCGTTCCTTTAATTATTCTTTTGTAAGATTGGTACAGATGTCTGCTATGTTTAAAACTAAAATTTGAAAGCACTGTGCAAGCGGTTTATTATCTAAACCTTTTAATGGTAAGACAACTAAGGAAACATTTTTTCAGTACTCTTTATGGATATTAACTAAATATGTAAATAAATGTATTTGGATCTATTAAAACATTTTAATGGTAAGACAACTAACGAAATTTTTTTCAATACTCTTCATGGATATTAACTAAATATGTAAATGTCTTTGAATCTATTAAAAATGAACTTAGAAAAACGCAATGATAATGTCATCTTCAAAATTTTAAACTTCTAATATTATGACAACAAAATCTCTCTGTAAACAACATTTATTGTATACTGTCCATTTTGGTCGCATCCTTGATCTTTACTTGGATGTATTATGATTTTAACGTCATCTGGCCGCTTTACCCGGCTGAAGGCAACATAAAGTTGACCATGTGCAAACACAGGTCTCTTCAAATAAATACCAACTTTTGTAAAAAATTGGCCCAAAAAAAAAAAAAATGTGAATGTAGAAATTACAAGTAAGTAAAGTAATATAAAAGCTTATTGGGTCGCCGGAATACTACCCCCCGGAAAACTACCCCCCCCAAGCAGGTTCCTACGTCATTTTGACGTCAGAGATCGGAGGGCAGTTTCCAGTCACTCACACTCAAGTTTCGATGCGTTTGTATTATCACTTTATATAATTAGAATTAAAAAAAAACTAGAGGACTAACCTAAACTGTTTAGTCACAGTATGTTTCCGATAACAGTATAATTGTAGGAACCTGCTTGGGGGGGTAGTTTTCCGGGGGGTAGTATTCCAGCGACCCGCTTTTGCTAGGGGGGGTAGTATTCCAGTCGCGGACACGGCTCCCATATTGGTTAGTTGGCAGATTTCGTGACGTCACGTTTCACATAGGGGGGTAGTTTTCCGGGGGGTAGTATTCCGCATCCCCAGCTTATTTACGAAATAGCGCTAGGGTAGCGGTACTGTCTGATGCAGATCACTTGAATGCTTGCATCAGGAATGTGGCCGCTATTGGCTAGATCTGCCTTTTGCCCAACCCGCAACAAGCTATCAGCAAAACCAATAACATTCAGGTTAGGTTAGGTTAGATATGAATTAGAATATGTTAGGTTAGAATCGTTAGGTTACCTGAACGATTAGAATATGCAGGTAAGTCTCCTTATCTTGTATTTACTTCACTGTTATTTCCTAACCTATACGGTCATATATATAGGGTAGTTCATATATGAACTTTATATGTCTTTTGTCACCTTTTACAGTTTTTCCGGGGCAAAAAACCTGTTGATTCGTTCATTGTAGTGCATTACCGATAACATGTATCAATTTGTAGAGATTTCGTTCTGACAACCAAATAAAAGACAATTACCAGTATTTATATATATATTTTTTTAAACGTCTCAAAAGATTTTGATTGAATTTGGTTAAAAATAGCCCTTAGTATGTGCCGCATCTCCAGAAAAATTCGTGTACGCTTATTATTCGCATTTTGTATTATACCTTATTGTAGGGTGCACTAAGGGCTCTTGTTGACCCAAATTTCATCAAAATCGGTAGAGCTTTTTTTTTGGAAATCAGTTTTTGTAGTAATACTTTAGGCCCTTAAAATGTATTTGGGGGAGAAAGTATGTGCCACTTATTTAGGATTTAAGTTAACATTTAGCTTTAACACTTCCCGTGCGGGCCTGAAATCACCTTCCTACCTGTCTGCTTTTCCAGCTTTTTTAAAATTATGAACATATTTTGTTAAATTTATGCTAATAATAATTTATTATTGCTTTATTAACAATAGTATTCGATTTTTAATGACTTCCCGGAAATGTAGTACATGTACTACATCCGTAGGAGCGGAAGGAAAACTTACGTGGGGAGGAGGCAAGCCTGCAAGACCAATAATTCCAACACCCCTATTACCCAAAACTACTCGTATAATTCAGTTTTAAATTTTGTATTTTATATCCATTTTCACGTTTGTGTTGTGTTTGTTTGTTCTACTTTGTCTTTGCATATTTCATTGTGCATATATAGATAACTGATTTATTGAAAAAAATGTATAAATGTATGGTATTTCTGAAATAAATGGAATAATAATAAAAAAAAGTTTTACTTTTACAGCCTTGGTTATGACTTTACAAGTTTTTGTTCCAACTGCAAAAAGATGACGGTACTGTGTTGTTTCAATATGGGCCAAGTAAACAAAGAACAAACCCTTTTTTATTGAAACCCAGGTACAAAATTCACACCTGCAGTTTATCCGCATGACTCATCTATTGCAAACTGGGAAATTTGACATCTAAATGTAAAGAAAAAGAAACTATTTTACCTCTTTTGTTTGAAAGGAGTTTGACCCTAAATAATATTTAAGAAAAGATTATTTACGTTATCAATGCAGTAACGATTGTAGGGTAAAAAATTAATACAATATGTACATTTCATTGCGCCAAAAGTTGCGGGTCGTTGAGTTGCAGTGCACCTCAGAACCCAATTTTCACGTTTTGCCCATGGCCAGACAGCCCTAGGTCCCATTTTTTAGATTTCGGTTTTTCTACGAAATCTGTGTTGATTGACGGATTAGGTTCGAACTTGGTATGAAAATCCATTTCAGACTTATATTAATAAAAAAAAGTCGGGGAGGGGGGGTTAACTTAAAGTGGGGGGAGTTATGTTAAAAAATTAACTTTCCCTTTGCTGACGAGAAAAGTGTTGTTTTTCTGTTTTAAGATCTAAAATCTTAGTTTTTTTCACCGATTTGGTTCAAATTTAGAACGGACGATCCTTTAAGGCTTGTAATTTATATTTTCCGTTTATCCCAATGCCAATGCTTACGTAAAAAGAGCGATTTCAGGGATGCAGCGCCTGGAATTATTGAGTGACGTCTTTTACGTTGGGTATCTATGTTTTTTTCTTTTTTCAGATACTATACACAACACAAATCACCCTATGAACAATGAGCAAAAATAAAATTGTTTTGTAAGATTGTAACTATGGTTTGTTTATTGTCATCCTTCCAATCACTTTCCTCCTTCCAAAAAGTCTTGTGTTTTTTCGTGCATAAAAAGCTTGCCAAAAATTGCTAATAAAACAATCAATTTTTGATAAGAACTTAAAAATATATTTTATATATTTAAAATGTATATGTAAAATGATGTATTATTGTAATGTACAGTTTAATATATAGGCGTTTTGATTGTTTTATATGAAGATAAATCTCCAAAACATCATCACAATCCTTATAAGTTTATGTTAAAATAAAAAACTTAAACTTATTCCTTCAATTAAATATATGTTGGTCTTTATGAGTAAACATTTTATGACATTTTAAGATAAGATTGCCTTAAAGTACGTTTTAGACTACAACAAAATCCCAATTTTTTCCGGGACTCCCCGGAAGCGCCCCCCCGTGGCGGAGTTCTGGATCTGCCCTTGGTTTGGCCTTGCGCTTTATTTATAGTAATAGCAAAAGCTAATCGCAATGGGAATTGAATCCTTGTAAACTTAAAGGGCATATTAGGATCTGTAGATATTAGTTTTATTTTTGGCATAAAAATTATGTTCCCTTTTCCTACTCCAGTAATTACTTCTAATTTTATACTTTTTTCAGACAAACCTAACACAACCATTCGTACTCCATTAACTAATCCAGATCCAAGGTTCATATTTCTTATGAGCATCACTATTGAACCTACTTTTAAAACTAACTTGTGTGGTGGCATTCCTGATGGTGTTATTGAATTTATAAACTCGATTGGTACGTTTAATCTCTCTGTAGGGTCTTCTGAAACTACCTCATCAATACTGTAATATTCTTTGGAGTCTCCTTCGATGATTTGTAAGACTTCTTCATTTAAATTGTCACAATGTTCGTTTAAGGGACATACTATTATTTGATTAAAGTATTTTTTAATATTTTTGAGTTAATGAGTCGCCATAAAAATGTTGTACAATTGTACGACCAGAGAGAACAAAATTATCAAGAATGTCGATTGCCGATGTTGCCCTATTGCTTTCTAAGGTTCCATTACCTAACCGTAAAAGCCAATCACAAAATGTAGTTTCATTTTGATTTGCACGCATGTTTTTTTTCAAATGCAATGTAATTACATTTTTCCAAATTTTACTTCTCTGGAGGCATTCTTCAATTATCTGTACCTTGCTAGAAAGTGGCACCACAGGTAATACTTGCCTAAAGTCACCTCGAAAAAGTACTACTTTACCTCCCATTGGTACCTTAAAGAGATTATGATCCTTATACTTTTCATGATATCTCTCAATAGACGATCAATGCAATCAACAGCAGTGGCTGGAACCATGGATGCTTCATCTATTATTATAACTGCAGAATCCCTCAAAGTAGTTGCTTTTTCAGAATTTACCTTAATCATTGAAACAGATGATTGCTGTACAGGTACAGGGAGACCAAACAAACGATGAAGCGTGGTTCCTCCCTCTAAAAGTAATGCCGCTATTCCAGTCCATGCACCTGCCAATGCAACCTCAACTCTTCCTCAGATTATATGTAGAAGACACGAATATACAAATGTTTTACCACTTCCACCTGGAGCCTCTAAGAAAAACAGTCTTTCTCCTGTATTACCTGATATGGCATTGAGAATTCGATCAACAGCAGTTTTTTGTTCATAATTAAGTTTTGAGTACATTTCGGCACCTCGTACAGACTCTTCATCTACGTTATAATAAATATTCAAAAGGTTTATGTTTCGAGGTACTGGTAAATTGAGGCTGGCACAATTAAATCCGTTTTCTCTAAGAATGGTGTCTATTTCTTGCAAAGCTGCATTTTCAGCCTCATCTACATTCATTTCATGGAAGTCCTCTATGAATTTGTCTTTAAAAGAAGTCCAAAGCAACAATGGAGATGTCGGCTCACAGAAACAACAAATGTATGCGAATAAATCTCGTAACTGTTTAGGCATTTTACTATTTTGTAATTCCTCTAAACAACGATGCCACTCTGCATCATCGTGAAGGAGTCCCCTTGCAACTGCAGCTTCTTTAAAATAGTTATATGTAATTCCATTGTAAACTCGTAGATCAGCAAATGATGTAGCCCCTTTAACATGTAGAAGTAATATACGTAAGCAAAATCTGTTTTGATTGTTTGGTGCTACGCTGTACAATCTGCCTATTACATTTGATCCACATCTTTGTCGACGTACCCATTTCTTTGAAACAAATCTGTAGTGCTGTGGAATATCTACATATAAATATTGTCGTGCATTATTATCTCGACTGTTTAAATCAAACCATGCTGTCAGTGTTGTATGATTTTCCGCCGAAGTTTGAAGAGCTTCCTCCTCATTTCCAGCACTGAAATAAACATTGTGATGTCCTTCTTCATGAACAGCTAAGCGAATTATTGTATGAGATTGTTCATGCATTTTATTTGAGTGTAGTCGTCAAATACCCTCATGAGAACTAATATACCGCATATTGGCAAATCGGATTGTTTCATCAAAGTTGAGCTTATCATTTTGTACACTATTTAAAAATTCTAAACAAGCTGAGTCATATCCTTTATATACATATTTAAATAAGTATTTTACTGATCGGACACTCGAGCAAACTTCAACGTACGTTTATGTGAGCGTTATATTTCATCAATATATACGGATTATATGGCACAACATCTCTACTGTCAACCAGGTTAACTCCCTTTTGGGCTGTGATATCATTGTTTTGCCGACGGTAAAGTGGATATCCATTGCTGTTCTCAACTGTTTCATCCAAGAACTCTTTAGGATATTTTTTTGAGCATTTTCCATCCTTCATGCAAGGTGCATTGATATTTCGCACTCCGCATGGCCCATGAATCATGTTCCGTACAACAATGTCATGAAGCCTTGGAAACACATTGGGATTAGGTAACTCTGCACTAACACATTGGTCTATTTGGTCTGGTTCACGAATTTTTGATTCTTCGTCAAGGATTAAAAGCATATGACAATGACGTAAGCCACGTTTCTGGAATTCTATTACATACACATAAGCAATAACATTTCCAAACACGTTTTTATTTAGTAGATCGCTTTTTAATTCATTCAGTTTGCATCTGAATACTCTAGAAACAATGTCTGGGCGATCAGCTGGAGTTTCATTTTCTTTAAGTGAAGAGAGTATTTCTGTCCATTTAGGGTTGCATGTCATGGTTATAAACAGATCTGGCTTACCGTATTTTTGCACAATAGCCATTGCGTCTTGATATCGCTGAGTCATGTTACGTGGACTTCCTTCAAATGATGATGGCAAGACAACAATTTTACCCACAGTGACGCTTTCTAACTGTGCTCTGTTCAAAACAAAATCTTGCAATCCACGGTAATGTTCAACTCTGAGCTGTGATTGGTGTTGTCTTATATAATTTAGTCTAGCACTTTCCATTCTCGTGTACAAATCGACAATATATTGTTGAAATAATTTTTTTGCAGCATGGATATTTGAGAATCCTACCCGAACAGCAAGTCTATAGCA
>JAGFPH010023013.1:0-12213 GCA_018207615.1 Philaenus spumarius
AGCTCAGAGTTACTGCGCAGCTGTCTCGTGACACAAACCGTGTAGTTATACAATTTAATTACTGACGTTAGTATATTTTTAAACTTAGAGCAATTCCAAGAAAAATGACACCAAATACGGAATGATTATGATAATCTATAATATTATATACAAATACAATGGTGTGTGTCTGTGTGTGTGTTACTCAGTCACGTAAAAACGTCTGGATGGATTTGAATGAAATTTGGCACACATATAGATCATGACCTGGAAAGAAAATAGGCTGGAATTCAATTTACATTAATAGGTAGAAACAACCCCTAAAAAAATTAATATTAATCACGTAAAAATTACTGTATGGATTTGAATGAGATTTGGCATGCATATAGACCATGACCTGGAATGAGACATAGGCTAGAATTCATTTAGATTTACGGGTTGAAACAAAACCTAAAACAATACAAATTAATTATTATACTTTCCATAAAACTAGGGAGCTGGAAATTGGTACATTTATTTCTAACAATACATATATACTATGTAAATCATAATATTTGCATTAAGGGGTGAAAATGTAATAAAAACCCCTAAAAGAATAAACATTTATTACTATGCGGCTAATCTTTGAACCGTGTACGAAGCCACGGGTACCTGCTAGTATATTATAGATGTGCAACATGCATAGTAGTATTACATATTTAATATACCGGTTACCCTTAATTATTTTTAATACATTTTGAGATCAGAGAGTATGACATATTGTTGATTTATTTTTACTTTTATTTTTAGTGTATTCACACAGACATAGCGTGTATACATCAAAATGTAATCTGAAACTGCTGAGTTAATAAGCATAATTTTTAACCACACAGTTTCTAAATATAAGTGCGGGGAATTAGCTGAATGATTTTTATGTAATAATTATTATTAATTCTTCAAACTACCTCGAAGGAACAATGAATCACCGTTCGATTTGATGATTTATTAATAAACTATAATATATTATATTAGATGTTTTTAATGCGGTTGATTAAAGCTTTTTTATTAATATAGTTTCATAAGTTTGTACATAAGACAAACATTATTTTATATCGCATTCGTTTAAAGTTATTTAAAATAACCATTTATTAAGTACTTATTTTTGTTATAATTGTTTTTATCTATTAATAAAATTGTTTTTTGTTTATATATCTACGGAACGAATAAAACCACTAAAGATATTGCAATTATTATATATCTTGTATTTATTAAACATCAATTAATTGCAATGTTATAATTAATAAGTTTTCATCATTGGTGACCGAATCTATATAATATTAAAGTGTCATTCTAAAATTTAAATACAATTAATTTGAATACTGCAATATGTGTTTGTAAATAAAAAAGGCGTACAAATAAACTTCCTCGGCGCTACACTGTTAACTGTAACTATATGTCGAGTGGATTATTTTTTCTCGAAATTTAACGAAGATTACGAAAATCATATTTTAATCTTGAGTGTGCATGCGAGAGCTAGGGTCTGCTAATCTCTTAGGTGCCACGCGGGAAAGAAGGGACTGTTATTCTCCGTACTTAATTTTATGGAAACTATTGTCATAAGAATTTCAATTTAGTTTTCTTAAGCCGTTACTCTTAAAATAGAATGTCATTTCTTGTTCAGATTAAAAATACAGTATTACATTTAGATCAACTGAAATTCATGAAGCTCGCCCCTATATAAAAGTATGTGAAACCTTCAGTTTTAATGTGCAAACCTAATCTAAGTATGTACATCTACCAAACTAAAATTAACCTCAATGGTGGTCAGAAAACACCCACCAGTTCAAAGAGCTGGCATTTTTTTGTATATAAATTTTTATTACTTTGTTGTTTGATTAAAATCCAGTGTTTCTAGAAGAGATACTCCACAAGATTCAACCTTCATCGTTGTAGAAGAATAGCGATACAAAATCAACTATTTTGCTTGGAAAACCGAAATAAGCATTATCAACTTGCTCAATCGTTTAACGATAACAGCAAGGCGTACGTAACGAGGAAAGAATTAAATGTGGAAGACAAAATAATAAATATGAAACTAGAAGAAAGGCTGTAAGAACGACGAAAATGGTATAATCTGACTTGTTTTAAAACTGTATTCTACTTCCACAAAGTTTGAGCAATTTCATGATCACAGAGATTGAAGATTTACGTAAATTAAAAAAAAAAATACACAATGAAAATCTTAAATTTTAAGAAGGTGAAATAACAGCCAATAATATAAATACTGTTGACGATAAACATGACAAAATTATGTTTTGATCCCGTTTTGCAATTAAGAGTTTGATAACAACTCTGTTAACAGTTATTACATACACTCGAGGGTTTTATGTCCTACTCGTTTCGTCCACCTACACCCGCGGATAAGCAAATGACAACAGAATATTGTATACCTAGATCCTGACGCATGCGCAGTAGTGTTTTGGCGTGAACGAAAGGAATATTTTATTTAATAGAGATATTATTGGATGATTTCGATTTACTGATTGAGTAATTGTGGCGCCAAGGTACCCCTTCTATTGGTCTTATGTGTTCGCTGGTTCATGCTTAGTAACAAATACATTATTTAAGTTTTTAACAAACATTTAATAATTCGTGTTTATTTTCTTTACAGGAGGGCAACCCTCTAGACCAGTGCTCGGCTTCGGCCTTTTGGCCAGGAGGATCGTAAGTATTATTCCATCTAACAACAAACTATTGTAAGTTAGGTAAAAATTAATGAGTTCTTCATTCCTTGAGTATCTACTATGAACTGTTTATTAATCAGTTATAATATTGCAGTCTCTAGCCTGTAGGACATTGCCAGTAAGACTTGTAGCTCTTATGAATTTACATAACTTAAAATCTATTACACTCCCCATTGCGACATAATTTAAAAACATTATATTCTCTTAATATATAACATAAGTAAAAACATGTTTCATTTAAAAACTAAAAAGAATCACTGACCAATTTAAACTAATTTTAACCAAAATATATTTACATACAATAACATAGTTTTCCCGTCTATAAACAAAATTAACAATATTCAAGCCTATCTGGCTGTTTTACTTTTCTGCCATGGCTGGCAGTCAATTTATCACTACCTTCTTTTGTTTATTACCAGTTTGTTGATCAGGATAACAATATAAATTTGAATTAACAGTTTCCTTAAATCTATTACATCATCAAAATATGTGTTTTTTATGTTAGGGTTGTCACTAAACATTTTAGAATAATCTTTGATAATATATTTTATATTTCTTTAAATTTGTCCGCGGACGAGTGGAAGCGGCCCAAAATCGTAGGCCGCAAGTTCGAAGTGCCAGCTTGCAAAACGAGTTTGTTCGCAACGAAGCAGCGCGTTAGCCCGGGTCGAAGGCAGAGATGCGAACAAATTCTAGTTGTATATTTCGTTCACGCAGGCGGATATTTGACGTCTTCGTGAGTAGACTGATTTCCCAAATAGTTGCAGCCTAAAACGCGTAAATTAAATTTTGTAAATTCGCTCAACTAACGTCAGCGGTTTAGCTGCACGTTCGACTTATTTGCTTTTTAATATGAAATTACAAATCGGTTCACTTAAAATTTATAAATTATTATGGGGCTTGCAAATAAAATAAGAGTGCAATTTTCTATATGCGCGAATGGAATATTTAAATCGGACGAAAAATTTAAAATCGGTAACGGTAAAGCTAATTTTATTTTTTTTTTTTTTTGAAAAGTAATAGTTGTTCCACTCTGTAGTAATTTTAACTAATTACAGTTTTACTGTTGAACCTAAGTAAAAAGTCACCCTACGTTTTTAGTAATTTTGTTCCTTTCGAGCTTACACCAAATTACATTTGTAGTTCAAACGCAGCAATTATAAAAGTTTTGTTTTTTATTTCAGCACCGCTAGGGTAATATACCCCAGGCTTCACCATCATCAGAGAGCGATTAAGGGTCCCTAGGTAAGAACACATGCTAACTTTAAGAAATAAAAAAAATTTCAAGGTATTAGGCCTACTTTATTGATTTAATCTTGTGTTTTTATATGCAATTTTTAAATTTGTTAATGGATAAAATGTTTTTTCGGGTTATATCACATCTTTTTACAAATCAGCTTAATCCAAATTACATTTGAAGTGCAAACGCAGCAATTATAAAAGTTTTGTTTTTTATTTCAGCACCCCTAGGGTAATATACCCCCAGGCTCCACCATCATCTGAGAGCAATTACGGGTCCCTAGGTAAGAACACAAGCTAACTTTAAGAAACAAAATCTTTGAAAATACCTTATTGTTTTAAACTTGTGTTTTTATATGCAATTTTTAGATAAGTTAACGGATAAAAATGTTTTTTACTGGTTATAAGAAAATTTTAACAAATAAGATATCTATAAATACGTGTAATGCAAATTAATCTTCTCCCTTATTTGTGACACTCCTTGTATACACATAATTTTACGAATCATTTTCCTCCTAATCCACCCTCGACTTAATAGGTACATCTCATTCCGCGTAGTCTTCAGTTTCCTTGCTGTTTGACTCCACAACTGCTTCTATGAATTTACATTGCGATAGGTCCTCTCCCTAGAACTGTATTAATATACCTGGAATGCTAGCGCAGTGGAGTTTTGGAAGCAAAAAACTGTGATTCCCCCTCCGCTTGTAGGTCAACTGTGCGATTTCGGCAGCAAAATATTTGAATGCGCGCACTCATTAACAAGCTCCTCCATCGCACAGGTATCATCCGATTGTAATATTAAACTTACATATTTCTTATCTAGAAGAATTGAGGATGGCTTGAATCCAATTTGACTATGTTTCTGAAATGTCACGCAACATTTTGCGTAGACACAAGTCAGAGCGTGGAGAGGTTGTACATCGGTGAGAGTTTTAACGGTTTTTATTTGGTCGTTTGAATACTTTTAGTATAATTTGAAGAAATTAACAGTTTATTTGAATAAGTCCAAAATATAACTTCAAATCATTCTCATATTTTTTATTAGTACTAAAATTTCTGTTATAAATATTTCGTCACCTCTTTTCACGTATATTACTATATACATAGAAAGTAACTCATGATGTAGATAAGAGTGTTGATTTTTCATTGTTGGATTCGTTTATAAAGAAAGTCGGCAAGTACATTGACAGTTACAATTATATTTATAATATTATTTGAGGATTTTTCCATAACTTTTCTATTACTTTTTAAATGGAAAATTTATAAACTTGCGCATTTTTAAATCTAATAGACAGAAAGGAAATCATATTATTTTTTTGAAAAATTAACTCTTTTTATGATAGTTAACAATTTTAAATAATTAACAATTTTGAAAATTTCTAAAATTTCTTATAAACGTTAGGAAATTTAAAACCACGTTACATTTTTTTAGTCAAAGGTAAAGACTTTAAAGACTTTACTCTTTTTTTTAACTAAACAAATGGAATATTGTCAATGTTCATATTGATTATTTATAATTTGATACAATTAGATTATTTACACGCTTAAAATGGCATACAAATTTGTAATGTATAGTGCGAGAAAATATATTAAATATAATGTTCTGCAGATTTACAGATTTACTTAAATTACTTACAATTTTTAGGAGTTAAGAATAACTTATTATTTGAATAATTAAGCATGCAATTTAAAAATATTATATAATATTTTATGAAAACTTGTGTAATTTTTTGACCCTTGTTCTCCTCTAATATTAATATTGATAAAAAATATAAATCGGTCATAGAAGTTATCCCTTCCAACGTGTGGTCTTAAGCACACCCAATTCTTTATTTGTATAATTTTTTTTTAATATTTTGCAATTTTTCAAGTAGCAAACGCATGCAAAAAACTTCCTAAACATCTTAAACCTAAACAAATTATAAGAAATAAAAATAAAATTTAAATTATTTGAAAATAAAATATTTTAAATGGATTACAATAGTAATCCGCGCGACCACTCGTGTGACTAAATTTCACTACCCCAGTGTTAATTTAGGCGACTTTACCATGTAAGATATATATATAATGATTATAGGTCCCAATATGACTTCGGTAAAGTTTTAAGATGCATTCACCGAATTTAATAGATTGTGTAAGACAAGTCTTTCTATTTGTAATATTTTATGAACACTTTCAAAACTTGGGGGCTTCCACCAGACCCCACTAAAGACTCAAAATGGAAAAGTAGGTCGAAATAACTACAGAGTTTGATTCAGAATATTTTTCATTATATTATCAGTATGTAAGTAAGATTTTTAAAAAGCACAGGTTCTACAGTATCATAAAATCTGAGGTATCCATTCCACAAAATTGGATGAATTTAATTTAGCAAACTAATTACATAATTACCTTAACAACTAACTCTAAATAAATACTCTAATGTTTTAACCCTTTCAGTCACGCAATATGAAATAATGAAAAGAATTTTTTTAAATTGGTATCCTTAATAAACACATTTTTCTATATATTTTGATGGTTTAAAAAAAAATAGGATTACCCTTATCAGTGTTATCAATCGTCCTATATTTAGGATATTGTGACTGAGCCAGCCTTTAAATATTCAAATTTGTTTACATTTATATTTAAAAAGTGAACAAATAGTAAACATAAGTAATACAAATGTTGTTAAGTAAAATTTAAATAACAAATGTAATTAAAAGTGTTAAACAATATCCATAAATAAGTTTTTTTTTTTTTAAACTAATAAATCACCTTTTTTAACAAGTTTGTTTACATTTTAATAAAGATGCTGGACTTCTCACATTTAGTGAAAATTTATGACAAACATTCTGCTAATAATAGCAGAAAGTTGCATCACTGTAGCTTGTGTAATTTAGATATTATTTTCAAAAAGGTTTAACAAGTAACTTTTATATCGTCCTACATATAGGACTCTGTGACTAGAACTTTATGGATAACACATTACTTAGTATTAATTATAACGCTAATGAAATAATTTGAACAGTTGTATCTAATTAAAAATATATATACATTCAATTGCACTATGGTGCTTACATTTACATTATTATTACATGTCCTTATACCGGTAATACAATTATCCGTACATATGCTTTATATAGAGATTTTTCTAACATGGACTAGTTTATTATTTCTTGTGAAAATTAACAAAACTATTATTATTTTACTAATACACTATGCTACTTTACACTTCATGAGTCTTACACAAGACAAGACATGAGTCTAAAGTCTAAACTACCTCTAACCATCAGTCACAATGTCCTATATATATGACGATACTTTAATATAATTTATATAATACATATTATATTTGTATGATTTCTAAACTAAATGGTTGTAAAAATACACTCTTTCTATTGTGTAAAAATTATATTTAGGTTATATGTAATAGATAATAGATAACAGAGATAAAATTGTGAAATTGACATTATTTAAAAAGTTTAATTTTTAAAAAAACTGTAAATTGGCATAACAGCTGTTTTTTTAAATTTTATTAATCTTATTGTATCTGTGGTTTAGGGGTAGGAGGGCGGAAGTAAAGCAAACTCTTCTGTTTGGTTGACTAGCTTCAGTGACTAGCTATTTGATCTCCGGCTGGGGCTGCTTTGGATAATTTCACTAAGGTATTTATATATGTATATATATATATTTAGTACTTCATCATGTTAAAACTGTGGTTTGGTATCTTAGGAATGCAACCATATGACTGTAACCATGGATATGTAATAAGATATTTATATAAAACATGTTATTTGTGTCGTACTAGATATAGGAAGAGGTTACTGAAAGGGTTTCAACACTCTTTCTGTAAAACATTCTTTATAATTTATAGAACAATAAACACATATTGAAAATTTTATTTAAATTGAGCGCAACACCTTTTAGCCATATTAAATTTGAACCTACAGAATGTATTCCTTTATTAAATAGACAACACTTAGGCTATTATTATTATTTTGTATGCATAAACTAGTATTTGATTTCTTTTGATTAATTTCTTAGCCTTTGAGATCTGACTTATAATAATGAATAATTTAATCTACTTACATAATTTTTCTTATAACAACCCCTCTCACATTTTCACAAGACACTTAAATTGTATCTTTATTAACAACTAAACGACACTACACTGATTCCAATTGATGTACCTCTTTGTTTGTGCCTCGTTCCTTTACATGTTTGTCCTAAAAATATTGAAGACAGAATTACCTACTTTCACTCACATTTTCAGATTTTCCTTTCCATCTTTCACGTAATTCCTTGTTATTGGTTGATTTGAATTTTTGGTTGTTCTTATTAGTGCTTGATATTTGCAGACCTTTTTAAAGACTTGGACGTATTTCACATGTATACCATTGTATACTGCTTGTGGTGCAGTTTTTGCAGTTCAATGTCTTAACGTTTAGTTTGGTGAAATTAGACACTTATATGAGTTGTTACATCCTTTTTACAGGCTAAGCTTGGTTGTTTGATTAAATATTTTATTTTAATGAATTAATTTTGTTTCATATATTTGGGATATAGGTGTTCAATAATATCCCTTACAATGTTTTGTATGGTCAGGCTTAGATTTAAGATATATGAATTTTTAATAAACTAATCGCTCAATGGGAATTAATTAAGCAGCTTTCACTAGAATAAACCATTAAGGTATAGAATTTATTGTAACCTATCGGATTGCCTTATGTGTACATTAATGGTTATAAATATCTTGTGCGTTTCAACAATCATTGTGTCTGTTGAATAAAAAATAAGCCAAAGCTTTTAGCATTTAGTCTTAGCTTTAGCTTTCACTATTAGGTCAAAGCTTTTAGTCTTATCACTTGGTTAAAGTGATGTGAATAACCTTTAGCTAAGGCTTGTTATCAAAAGTTGAAAAATTTTAGCCAAAGCTTAAAATCTGTCATATGTTTTAAGATATAGCTTTTGCTTATTTTTTATTCAACAGACACCTTGTTTTTAAAATGTGACATGTTTCGCCATTTCACTGACGGCATCTTCAGGGTGACATTTAACACAAAACACTATACACTAACAACACACATTCGACATAAACAATCAATAACGATCAATAACACCCATTCGTAAAAAAACAAAAAAAACATAGAAGACCACATGGAAATACTGCATAAAATAATATCCACTGCATAAGATCCACCAGTGAGTTTTATACAAGTATATAAAAATACACTATACGATTAATGCAACTTGTTTTTATTTAATTTATTTAGTTATTTTTTATTCAATATTGGAATTTTTGAAGAAAAGTATTTATATAAATCAGGTCATAATACAACTCCTTGGAACAATACTAAATAAATAGAGGAAAATACAACTTAAAAAAAATAAGAAAAAAATTATTAACAATAAGTGAATAAGGTAAAACACATTAGAAAACAAAGAAATCACAATAATCTATTACAAAACATGACGCAAAGACCCATCCACCGAGTAAAATAATCCAGCAATAGAATTTGTCTAAGATTGTAATCCTGAATATTGAGGAATTTTCAATGGTTTTAGGAAGTTTATTCATGAATTTTGCAACTACTTAACAAATTGAAATCAATATAATTAAAAGCTATAGAAATTTAAAGAAAATGCTCATTACTCCCCTTTTTTAGCATGACCTTCCAATAAGAAGTCCATTAATTTGACTACTGCATCGATTGTAGACTTTCCTTTTGAAAGCAATATTGGCTACAATAAAGGATATAAAATTTATCAAAATATTTAAAAAGCTGTATTAAAAACAGATTTTTTTTTCTAAAACTCTACAAATGCTGGGATCATAGAAATGGGTCTGTAGTTATTAACATCATTTCTTTATAATTTTATTTTAGGAAGGAAGGAACTTAGAGTAAAGTAAAGTAAGTATTATTATGATTTGTTCTGTGAATAATGTTTTGACATTCAGACTGAATAATTTTGACTGTTAAGAAATAAAAACTGACATTTGATATAACGTTATCTATTGCTGTTGCAGGAAATTAAACTCTAATTATTTTGCTTGGAGGGAAATTTGAAGACCTTTGGAATGAAATTCGTGTTGGATTCTAACAACACTGCTCCCAACCGGCTATGGATTAATGTGATTGTGTACGTGTGAACCTTTCTTTCTCGTGTCTTATTTCTTGGATCTCGGACTTCTGGTTGTACTTCGCACTTATGTCCGCTTCATTAATATATATAATTTTCGTGGCACTACCTTTATTAGCCTTATATATCAATCAATAAAATCTGTTTTTGTTGTTTTTCTTTTTATATTAGACAGTTTTGCTTTTATGCTTCTTATTGGGTTTTATTATTTTTTTAAAGTTTTTGTTATTTGAAATATGAAGCATCATACTTTACATTTTTTAACGAACTTTCAGAAGCAAACGAAATTTTCGACGATGTGGAGGAAGAGAATTTATTCTAATAATGCGTATTGAGATACAGAAAATTTCGCCACTAATTTATCAGAAATGAATAATCCGGAAGATAATATAGATAAAAAAGATAAATTACATATAATCTGAAATTTTGAAATTGGGAGGGAACAAGAACAACTATAAGGTATAAAATATAAGGATTGCAGTCACATAAAATAAAATATTACAAAATACAACATATTGTGTACAATAACGTAATATGAGCAACGATATTGTTTATTAGGAGTAAAACCTTAATGTATATAGCAATCACACTTTGGTAGATATTTGATGTACACATTTGCTGGAACTGGTTTATGACCATAGCCCTTACGTAGAAGATATTAAAAACGGTTGATCTTTAACTATAATACGATTATGTTTTTATTGAAGTCTTGAATTAATATTATAGTAAAACATATAGATATTTACAAAATGTTATATATATAAGCTCAGAATTAAAAAAACAAAATTCACTTCATCACTTAACCCATTAAAAGTTTGTTTCATTCAACTAGTTTTATTACCCTGTAACCTTTATCCCTTGTTGTCTTCTTTGTTTTTGTGTGTGCACTGTGTTAAAAAAAAAGTTAATGCACTGTGACAGCAAGTGGATGCTGATGTTTTGAGGTAAACTTGAATAAATAAAGAAGCAAACTTTTGTCATTCATAATATAGTACAAATTACTCCGTTTCACACAGTTTTGAAACTTTGGAATCATTTCAAGTTATGCAGGTTTTAAGTTAGTTCTTGGATGATGTTTTTACAGACTAAACTTGGACCTAGTAATTAAGGTCGGGCTGTTAATTGAACAAAAGGGAAATCTAATTAAGGTCAAAATCACTCCTTCTCTAAGTATTGATTTTAGATTACCTTTTAATTGTATACATGCAAACACATTGCAATGCAATCATTTAGTAAATCGGTAACAATAGTTTAGGGATAAATTGAAACCAGTTTATAGTACAATAGTTAACTATTGGTTAAAGTTAATCTTTTGTTCAATTTTCAATTTAAAAACATCTGGAACGTTAATTAATTGCTAACCCATTCAACTCTTGTTAACTTAATATATAAACCCCTAAACTGTTTTATAGAAAAAATGGGGTTTTCAACAACGAATTATCTGATTTTGATTAACCTTTTAATGATATATTAATCAATGGCTAAAAGTAAACAAGGGTTGTATATCAGCGTGTTTTCATCATGTGATTGGACAAGGATTGAACAGATTTAATGTATAACGAAGGCTAAACTGTTAAAAATAATAAAAAAGTAAGTCAAAAATGTTGCGCAAGATAAGATGTATAACAATTTCCACTATTACGGGTTTTCTAAAATAACCATTTTAGGTGATGATTTATTTTTGATTTACCTTTAATTCATTTCCAGCTTAAATTTGGCCTGAAAAAAAATTTTAACCTTGGAACTTGTGTCACAATCAATCAAAAGACCTCGCCAAAAATATATATATATAGTTATTTCGGGTTTCTCTAATCTCCACCAATTCGAACATCAACACTTGCAATGCATCTGATAGATGATATACATGCAATTAGTTTAGATTTTAGCTTGAAACTGCTAGTGTTTATTCTCAAGCAATTGTATTTCTAAAATATATATCTTATATACTAAAAAAAAACTTTTGTAAAACTAATGACAGCGAGCCTGACCGTTCTACTGGGCCGATTTACATGCAGTTTGTACCAAAACAAAGGTTAGCGGTCCTATATGTGCAGGTTTTATTTGTATTATGAAAATATTTATGTTAATTGGGTCAAAAATTGAAAATAAACTTTTCTTATGGAGATTTAACACAGGGAAAAAAATAAAGCTT